>WAAG01062199.1:9947-24578 GCA_013390105.1 Tichodroma muraria
CAGGGAATGTTTACCCCTGATAGTGCTCAGACTGCCCAGTGTATGTAGCAGCCCAAAACAGGATCCTCCTCCTGGATAAGCCATTCCTCTGAACTTATGGAGCGTTCCTGGAACTAAGCTTGTGACAATATGACAAGGAAAATTTAAATGTACATAATAAGTGTAAGCATTCTTTTACTTCTCAGCAGCAGGTTTCTTGTCAGTCTTTGCATCCTGGTCTCAGGACAAGAAGTACTGGCAGAGGTGCAACGTGTCAACTACCCAAAGCTCTGAAAATACTCTTCACACAACCCATGTCCTTAGAGAAAAATCACTGTGACTTGCATGCATCTGCACACACCATGGGGTTTGGGGTATTTAATTTGGATTGTACACACAACATTTACACTGGGTATCACTGAAATAAAGTGGCTGTCAGTCCTAGTGAAACTGATTGTAGAAGGCTGATTAGCAGGTTATCTGACCACAGTTAATCAGTACCTGAGGTGGTAAACATTCCCTGCGTTTACTTTAGCTCTCTTACTCTTATATTGATCTACTTGAAGTTTTGCATTTGTGGTCCTTAAATTTGTGGAATCATTGCATCATTTTTTCCCCACTTACTTAACTCATATGTTGAGTAAGGCCATACACTATTCTTTTTTATAAGATTTTCTCATTTTATCAGCTATGAAATAGGGAAGTGGTGAGTCTGTTAGGCCTTGCAAGCAGTCATTTAATATCCTGTGGCTTCCATGTTCATTTGACACCAGCACAGTTGAAATTGTCATGGAAGTAGTGCTGACTTACATACAAAATACATTTTCTAATGATCAACCAGCTGAATGTTCTAAGCGGGTCTGCTGAATCTGAGACATTCAGAAAGGAAAAAGCACAGAAGCAAAGAGGAAAAGGTAGTTCTTATTCAGTTTTGTTCACCTGGGTTTTTGTCTGTGCAAACTACATGATTTCCTGTTTCATCTCAGGGTAAGCAGAAAACTTATTTTTATGTTGAGGACACTGTTGCATATACTGGTTAATATAGACAGGGCAATTATCACTATGAAAACACAGCTAGTGTTAACAGTCCCAAGCAAGTTTTGATTTACATAAACTGGTGACCTCCAGAAAATGCCCTCAGTCACTACCATTGATGTAAAGTCCTTTAAAGCTCAAAGTTCAAGGACCTTTTTCATTCTTTTTGTGTTCCTTGTGACACTGCAGAACAGAAACAGGAATCTGGCTATCATCTGGATTTCATTTCACAATCTATATATCCCAGCACAAATAGTCACAACCAAGAAATCCATTACAAATTCATGGCCTGTAGAGCTTCACTGTTGAACTGACAACATTTATCATGAGCTCTTCGCAAAATCATATGAGATTTCATAACAGGTGTCCACTTCACACAGGTCATCACCACCGTGGCCTGTGTCAAAATCTATTATACAATAGCTGAAAGCTATCCATACATGTTGCCAGCTACCTCCTTTTGCAATGTGTGGTGGAATGCAGTGAGAGGTAAGCAGGAGACACAAAGTTTAGATCTGAACTTTCTTTACATCTGAATTTCATCCTCAAAGGTGAAAATGAGATGGCAGCACCGAATGCAGAGTTCTATTCTCAGTCAGCCTTCTGTTGTGATACAAAGAGATTAAAAAAAAAATACCATGAGCATAGAGTTTAAATAAAAATCCAACACATTATATTATTCTTTAGTGGCCACTTTTAAGCAAAACATAACCATATAAAATTTTATTCATTCTTCCTGAATTTTGTTCCAGTCTTGTCAGACTGGGCTGCCTTGATGTGTAATGAGTCTCTTATCTGACATTTCCTATTGTCCCTAGTGGTTGTAAAATCATTACTCCTGAGAAAACAAAGTTTACATGTTGATAAGTGGTGAAGGGAAGAATAAGGCTGTGATGAGAAACTGCAGCTACTCTTCTCACTTCTCTCTCATGCTCTGTCTCCAACAGGAATAATTCACATTCTTGCAATTTAGAGAAAAGTTTCCAAGTCCTCTGTTTGGGAACATATTTCAGTTTCTCCTGGGAAGTGAAAGCAGTTTGCTGTGAAATGCTTCAGACTCTCACAGTGACTGATTTTCTGCTTTCTTCTCTTGGGGTAGAATCAATGATGGCAGGGTAGGTTCCAAAAAATTTATTGGAATAGGAAAAAAAAAAAAGACAAAAATAGTTGAACCCATTTAATAGCTGTGATATCATTTTACTGGCTTCCCCTGTCTGCAGGGCATATGTCAGTGGTTGATTTTGTGCTTGGAGCACCAAAGGAATGGTCTTTAAAGGCTTTTTCCATCCCAGTATCAAAAAGAGCACCCCAGAGACAGCTGTCCCTGATGTGATTAACCACTGAAATGGTACTTGCAAACAGGGTGATGAAAACCTCCGAAGTCTGCAATAAAGTGACGAGGCTCAAAGTCACCTTGAGACAGGGAAAAAAAGATTCCTAGAATTAGAAGAAAATATGTGCATTATTTATATGAAATATAATCCAATAATATATTAAAAGTAATATTGGGAAATATCTTTATTACATCGAGCAGCTTTTTTAAAAAATGGATGATTTAAAATTATTTAGCTTAAAATGGGCATATAAACAGTGCTTAAGTTCTGAAGAAAGGAACATAAATTCATTTTTTTCATGTTCTTAATATACACACGTATTTGCATTGCATTGCCTATGCAAGGAAATTATTTGCTAAATTAGCAAACAATACTTGATCTGTCAAATCCAGTTTTCACATCTTAAGTTGCAGTGATGGTCTTCCTCAATTGGACCCGCATCATCTCCTATTATCACAGACATCAAGGAAATATGTTTTGGAGTATACCATGGCATTCAAAAGGCTTTGGCTTTCTCAGACCAGTAAAACTCCCAAGTGAAAGTATTTTTCCACCAACCACCACAGATTGAAAACAGGGCTCTACACCTTTGAGAGGTTCAGATGTACCTAATTGTTATGGTGTCATACAGAAGATGAGGGACCCCTATAAAATTTAGAGATAAAAAAAAAATATCTCTGACAAATGATGAAGTTTAAGGAAAAGTCAGTTCTGGTGATTCATCGTGTAAATATCTGAGTACCACTGAAAATGTACCTATCCATTTTTCCATGATATTATTCTGCCTCAGGGATCTTGCAAAGAAAAAGCTTTCTTTCTTAAAAACAGGTCTCATTAATATTATTTTGGAAAACAAATACTATCATCACACCTACCATACCCAGCTTAATGGATCTTCTGTCAGTGAATCTGACATTTAACACCAACTCATTTTGGAAATTCCAGTTATCCACCTCACAAACAAAGCAAGCTAAAAGATCCCAAGAAAAACACTATTGTGCAAAAACGAAGTCCATCTGCTTCTCCTTGTCCTTGTTGCTTCCTTTGGCTGTAGCATGAGAAAGTATCTAGAATCTCTGCTGCCCCACTGCCCTGCAGACCGAATCCCATCCGAAGAGCTTGGGCAGTGACCACAGACCACTCTCCTGCTGGCAGCAGCTCCGTGACACCCTGCCATTCCTCCTACCCCGGACAGAAAAAAAAATTGTTTTCCATACCTAAAGCAGGCGGAGGCGGACGTTTGAATAGCTGTAGTTCCTCAGCATAGGTGAGAAAAAAAAAAGGAAGAGAAGAACCAAAAATAGCACCTTCTCTGAGAGCGTGCAGGGCTTGATTCTTCCACAACGCGCTCTATCAACCCCGCTCCACAAAATGGCAGCTGGCTGGCAGGCAGCAGCCTCCAAGAAAGATGAGGTGGTACTCCCTGGAAAATTAAATAACTGGTATGGAGCTGCAAATCCTGCAGTGCTGGCTCCCAAAATGTTGGCTCAGGGTGGGGTGAGGTGTGGGGGGAGTGTTGTCATGCAGGGCTGGATAGCCTCAGGGACATTTGCATGGGAAAGGAAGGAGATGCAGAGCTAGGATAGGATCATGCAGGTTCTGCAGCCCAGTGCTTTTAGAGCAGTACATTTTTCCTGCTCCAGCTCCTAAACAAAGCAAATTGATGAAGTGCCATTAGTTGACTACTTAATGTTTCAAGCATTTTCCCACCTTACAAGTATTTTTTTAAAGCAAAACTCGGACACAACCAAAAAGCACACTAAACTTTTACCCACTTTTCGAGCAAATGAAAAGTGCAAAGGGCGAGGGAGAGAAAAGCAAAAATATTTTCAGTTCTGTTTGTGTTTTAATTAAATATAATGGGTCTGTTTCCAAGATTTACGCCAATCTCTTTTTCAAAGTGGAAAATGGCATAAATTTCAGAAATTCTCTCTAAAAATGACCCTGAAATTAATAAGCCTGTGATGCTGATGAAGTGTTACAGATTTTTATTAGGCAGGATCTGAACAGCTTTTACTTTATGCTCTTATGTCTTCATACCTGTGTTGGGTGCAGCTCTCAATGTGAAACTCTGAACTCAGTAATTATAGCTAAAAATTGTGACAGAAGGTTTTAAATTTCAGAGCAAAAAAGAAGCAGAAAGTAATATACCACAGCCATATGAAAGACACAGTCATTATGTCTTTGCTTGAGAAATCCCAATGAAAAGATGAAATTGCACATGGGTTAAAAAAAAAAAAAAAAAAGTAGGAGCAGAATTTGGCCTTGGTTCTTGGAAAATCTGCCCTTAATTTAGCTGAGAAAAAGGATGCCTCCTTTCTAAATGAATGGGGTATGGCAAATTCACTAATGTTAGAAGAAGCTTGTATAACATTTTAGCTACTGGGCAATATATTCTCTGCTAAAAAGAATCTTACAGTGCCTCCTTAAGTGCAAACAGAGGTAGCCAGCAGAGTGTACAACATGTGTAACTCTGGGCACTGAGAACTTTGTGAGTCTGCCAAAAACTCATCTCATTAGTGCGCTTTGCAGCTGTAGAACAACCGTTTGGCTGAAATGATGTAGACTGAATATAAAACCATGTCCTGGAGGTGAAAGGCCCGGTGGAGGGAGTATGCTGGAGCTCCACACACCAGAATGATGTTCTAGGAATTCCCTGGTCAGGGTGCAAAAATTCATCTGCGCATCTTGATACTCAGCTTTGACAGGAAAAGGTATATTCTCTGCAACAAGATCTTTCTTTGCAGCTAGCTCAGTCCTGGAGCTTGAGGCTGGAACGGTACATCTTTTATACATAACACTCACAGACCTGATATACTTGCATCAAGAAGGAAATTAAGACAGCTTCCTGTCCCGTAGGAGCACAAATTAAATGCTGAAGCCCAATACATTTATGCAATGTTTTATACACCTCCAAAACACAAAAGCTGTCAAGTCACAATTTTGGTGTTTTTTTGAATTGTTTCTTGCACACTGTCAGGGTTTCGTACGCCATTCTTTACATTTAAAGAAAGCAACACAGACTGATTTCTGACATGCACCCTCCTATCACATCTATCAGTGCAGTACAGTGAGTGTTAAATGAATGTCACCACAGAGCCTCTCTCTCTCTCTCTCAAGTTTTAAATTTCCCTTGCTAGTGTAAAACTTAATGAAAGCCCTGGAGTATACAATAGCATTTTGAAAACAGGAATTTGTGACTGCTGTGAATCATCACTCACAGCAGGGACCCAGAAATGTGAATTGTGGGAGGAACAGGCTCAGTCCCCCTCTCTTTTTTACTGGGAATTTATTACAGGCGTGTCATTATTTACAATGCACCATTCACATCCTCTAAAGAGCCAATAAACTGGCTGCTGAATATGCATTTTGCTCTGTGGTGAACACAGATGTTTCCAGCTAATATCCATTTCATTTAATTTCTTTTCTTTAAAAAAAAAAAAATCTATCTTGCTATTTCTGTAGCAGCTGGGTAACTATTTGCCAGTCTTCGGTTTGGGAATCACTCCTCATATTTATTATAGTTGGTGCCATTTGTGTCGCACAAAGTGGAGGTCTGTCCATATTACCAGTCTCTGCCTATGTTTGCAAGGGTACCAAATGCAGTTGCTAAAATTCTCTCACAGTTTGAAGAAAACGCCACTTGAGGATTCAGCACAGGTTCAAATTTCACTAATGATATGTGGCAAAAATAGTGTCAGATGTTTTGTGTTCCAAGAGTACATCAGAAACCCCTGGTGTTTGAGGGGGATTTGTTTTGATTTTGCATTCCTGTGAGTAAAATATATTGTTGATTCACAACTGACAGGTCGGTGGTCATTAATTTACAGTCCCTTCATGTATTAGTAAGAGAAGGCATAGGGAATGTTGGTGAACTGCAGAAGGTTTGTAAGTTCAACTCAGATAATCATTCCTAACTTTAGATACTTATCTCTGCTAGCACTGTCCCCTGGGATTGCAAAACTGGTCTGTCATTTCTGTGAAAAAAGACTCTCCTGAGGTCTTAGTTTCCTGCATCTTGTCCAGCTGGAATCTGAAAGTTCAAAGGTAGTTAATAAATACATTTCTGATTATCATCATCATTATTATTCACAGTCCTATAGCAATTTTTTTAAAGCCCCACAAGAGCTGCGGTTTCACACAGTTTGAATACGGATAATGGCTGAGGAGGTGGCAAAGAGGGGCTCACGTTTTATCCAAATCAGATTGTTCAAACTAGATTGCTATTCTATAAATTCCTCCCCTCCTTGTGGTGTGGAAGGCAGTGTTATTGGGAATCACCAGATGGCTGGTTACAGATGGTGTTATACATTCTATCTTCAATTAGCTCTTGAAGAAGTGCTTATTGTTAGCCGTGGTGCAGTTCTTCCTCCACACGAAAATACTGCTGCTAAGACCTGCCCTGTCTGAACCTCTCTGACGAGCGAAGCACTTTTAGATGTGAGCATGTGAGAAAGACATCTCAAAAGTGCTCCCATGAGAAGGCACTGAATACCCAATGCGAGTGAACGACTGTGAGTGAGCAGCTCCCTGAATTTTTACCTGCTACCTACATACAGGTTATACCCATTTGAGGAAATAAAATGTTGCTTGTGTCTAGACAGTCAGAGGTGAGCAAGGCCTTGCAAAAGCAGAAGGAAAAGAACTTAGTGACTGCTGCAAGGTGACAAAGCATAACACTTTGTTCTCCCACTCTGGTCTCCCCGCTGCACCTCCACGTGCACAATCAGCGCTGTGCTCTGCCAGAGGCTGTGCATCCCTGCTGAGTGGCTGGGGAAGAGGCAGGAAGAGTGGAGACATCAGCGGGTTTGTTCATACTTCTGACTCACAGGAAGGGCATCTGAATGAGTTAAGATGAGGCAATTCTGCTTGGAACACCATGCTTGGAGACACTGTCGGCATGACAAAGAGAGGATCCTGCAGGCCCCGTTGCAGTGGTAGGAAGATCTGGTTGGAGTATAAATAGTAAAATTCTCCTTTTAAAGAGCTGGAGTCACTGTTTTTTATTTGTAGCATTTTATCACAATTTTGGGAGTTTGTTTCACTTGTAAAAACCCAAATCAGAAGTCTCCTAGTATTTCCATGTAGGTTCCAGTATGAAAGGGGTAGGTGTGGAAGGGACTCCAGTTAGCCTCTATATTGGACCAAGATCTTACCTCCTTCATGCCTAATAAAAATATTAACCTCTGTAGCTGCAGACTGGTTGCAAGGTGCAGGTCAACGAAGAATTAGGTCTTTTACATCAGAAAAATATCTTGCAATGCATATTAATTTAGTATGGATTTCCCACGGAGGAAAAAACTTTTTTTCATAAAAATTTGAAATGAACAAATATTGAGGTTATTAGATAGACTCAACAAGGGCCAATTGCACCTTTAAGAAGAAGGCAGGAATCCCCAATTGTCCTTGAGAACTGGGTCAGGCAGCAACGTCTGCCAAAGTCTGGCAGCAGGAGAAAGGTGTACACAAGACTCAGTCTCCCATGCTGCAGTACAGGGTGAATGAGTAGATATACATGCCTGTGAGAAGGAGTCCTCATCTACCGGGGCCTGGGCTCCCTCTCATGCACCAAAGTGACAAAGTTTTGGTCTTTCAGTGATATTCATGTGCATGGGATCTTACAAAAACCTGGGTTCTAAGATGCGTAATCACAGACTTCAATAACAACAAATAACCAGGTGCGGAAATTAAATACTACATGTGCAGAACAGTCCCTAAATATGTATTTAAATGCCAATAAAAGCTTTACAAGTCCCCTGGTGCTTGTATAATCTGGCTCAACAGCTTCCACCTCCCTGGAGCCCTGTCATGGTGGCAGACACAGTGGGTTTCCCTTTGCTTCCCCAGGGCAGAGGGTTGGAAGGGGCACGGCCACCACCTGCTGCACAGCAGGTGCCAACTGAGCCAGTGCAGGCTTGGGAGGCCACTGGTCTCTGGGGCTGTGATATGAGGAAGGGGATCCAGGATGTCCTCTGTGGGAGCTAAGTGAAGTAGTGGGTGAAGGTTGCGGTCAGTAGTAAACAAATACCAAAACTGCTGGAGAAAAAGTAATGGAGCCTTATGCTCTACTTGTCTCTCTCATCTTATGGGGAGGGGGGCTGGGAGCCATTAAAATTCGAAACAAAGTTTTAAACCTCATTCCTTCTTTTAACAAGGTGTGCTATGTTTCCTTTCTGCTTCATTATTCTTCTTTTCAGGCTGCCAGCTCAAACTTCAGAGTGATCTTCTCAACCTTTGCAGGAGTGATCTTTAAGATTCCCCCCCTCCCAGTCCTTAACCAGATTTGAATTCAGCTTTAGCCTCATAGTCAAACTTCCTATTTGTGATTTGGGGAATTCTGGGATCTTGCTTATAAGCAAACAAATATTTTCATGCTTTTTCCTTGGTTGTACTTGATTATCTCATACCTTCTTCCCTTCTAGCCTTTTCCTTCCCTCACACTCTCTCAAATCTGCCATTTTTTTGCTTACCTCTCTCTATTTCTCTCGAACAAGGCTCACACAGGGACACAGGTAAGAAGGAAATCACTGAAAAGAGAAGGATTTGAGGTTCAACAAAATCATGCAGGTAACAGTGGTCAATACAAAAAAGGGGACAAAGGTGGAAAATTTTTCTATATGACTAAATCATTATAATCCATGTAGGCTACCCTTCGTAGCAATCCCATGCTCAGTGCCGGTTTTGATGGTCAGCATTTTGTCTGTTTTCTATCCCCAGCTTGCTGCTGTGCTGTGCTCTTCTGTGCAACACTGCCCTGCAGAAAGCCTACATCCCTCTTACCCACTGTAAGCAAACACCAAGGAAGGTGAGACAAAGCCAGCTCAAGTGAAGCAAGTTATTGTAACACAAGTCACTCTACTTGTTCTGATTTTGCACAGCTTTCATTATTTGTCTCTATTTTTATTTTAATCTAAGTTGAAGATATAGATATAAATTTAGCAAATCTCTTCTTTTTAGACAACTGCCTAAAGGTCTTATCCAAGATCATTGAAATCAATGGAAAAAATTCCATTTGCAACAAGAGACTTTGGGATAGTTTCTAAATATTTATTTATATGGGAGAAAACTGCTCTTTCTGGTAGCTAATACACATTTCACAAACTTCCTTGAGGGCCTTTTAAACCAAAACAATGACAGAGAATAAAAAACTTTAAATAAGATTAAGGTTAGCTGCACTACACTTTCAGTATCACTCTATAATTCAAAGGTTCTATCTATGCTCTGGGCACAGTTTGGCACATTTGCCTTCCTTTTTGTAAAGGGAAAGAGGCATGAAAGAGCGATTTAGCAAAGTTTTAACTCTCAAAATCTTGTTCTCTTTGTTTGTTGTCCACTCTTTACCTAGTTTGCTGCTAATATGCTCATAGAGAAAACACATGGGTATAGGGCTTAATGTGGTATGTAGAATATGGTAGAAGATCACATGCTTTTCATCTCTCAATCTGTCAGTGAATGAAATAAAAATTAAAAAATATTGGCAGTGTCTTCAAGGGAAAAGTCTGGTTTTCTCCATAGACGTTCATTACATCACATTGGAGGATATTGTTCTATACGATTAAAGAGTGCCACAACAACCCTTGCTACGAATGAGCCCTGGCTCATTTCATTCCCTGTGGCCAGTAGTGTTTAATAAGCACAAAACACATGGTTTAAGTAGTACCCTCCAGCTTGTGCGCTGTAATATTGGCAATAATGTATAGAAAAGGGCAGGAGAATGTGTGTGAGGGGTTTGCATGTGTGTTGTGTGTGCCACAGCAGGAGCATGTTCCATATAGACAGAGGTTGTCCAGCGCAATACACTGGGGCTGCACTTAACTCAGCGTCTCTCTGAAGCAAACCCAGGCACAAACCCTAATTAAACCCAGGGTGTGAATCCCTGGAGGGCAGTGATAGAAGGGTCTGTGTACTAATCCAGCCCATGCTGACTAACAGCAGCACTGCACAATCACTGCTGCATGAATATATTCTTCTGGCAGCTGCATGCAAACGGCAGCCTTTGCGATTCTGATGACTTTTCATTTTTATGACACTGTGTTTTAGCTTCAGGTGCAAGTGTGAGACTGCCAGTTAAGTGGCTGTTCTGATTATTTTAAGTAGTCACTAATCAAAATGCTGAACAGAGGGGGCTGCGGGAGAAGGGGGAAAGGGATGGAGGTAAGAGATGTAAAGGAATGTGTGAGGGTTAGAAGGGGTGAGAGGAGAGCTTTGCATCTGATTTTCCTAAGCAGGGCAATTTCTCTAGTGAGGAAGGTGAGCCTGTCACTACTTGGCCCCTGTCTTCTGCAAGTACTTTAACTTCTCAGCAACCGAAATGATGATTATAGGGAAAGGGAAATGACTGGAAGGTTTCTAGCAGCAACAGCAGAAGCAATGGCAGAGAAATGCATGGTGAAAAATCAGTTTTAATAAAGCCCCATTGCTGACCTTGGAAACAAAAGTATTTATATTATTGACTTCTGTATGAGGTTATTTGTTCAAAAAGAAAAAAAAAAGGGAAAATAAGAAACAAAGAAAGAAAAGAAAGTCTTTCTCTTCTTGTCTTTAGACCTCAGGAAAAAAATAACTAAAATTAGAGAAACTGGAGATATAAACGCAGTGAGTAGAATAAAGCAAAATACCTCTGGGGTGTTCATCTGCCATAGTAGTCATTTCATATCTCATCTGTTATATGAATGTGATAGCTCTTTCCCTTTTTGATAGGATCATTATGTAGACTCCACAGATTCAATTCCATTTACAAGTCAATGGTGTGAGATTTTATGACAATTCTTTTTACTGGGTTGATTCTGGATGATCTTGCTCTACCGAAAAAGAAAAAAAAAAGGGAGAAAAAATAAGGAGAAGGGGACAGTGTCATTCTGGTGCTGAGACGTGAATGTTCTGGATGCACCAGACATTACTGTGACAGATCTAATAGCGCTGTCCTTTCATGAATGTGTCCTGGTGTTCTTGAGCCTCAGGGTCAATGCTGCCAGCATTTGGAGAGGTCTATGCTGAATGGAGATCTGTTGCTGGGGAGAAAACAGTTGCTCTGGGCAGAAACGGTAGCTGGTATCAGTTGAACTTGTAGGTAACACATTGCACAGGTGATTTACTTGTTATCGTGCTCAGGTCCCTCATTCCCTAGTGCTTCCCTCAGCCCTCCACAAGTGCAGCTCCAGCCTGGAGCTCCATAGAGCCCATGGAGTGGTGGAGAGCACATATCCAAGCTCCACAGAGGAAGAAGTGCTCTCCTCTGAGTTTATTCTGCACCTACAGCAACTGTTCTGTGTCCCAATGTAGGCTAGTAAATAGGTGCCTGGAAAACCTGCATTATGGCAGGGGCGTGGATGGTCCCCATATCAATACATTCTGCTGGAATTTTGCCTTTTCCTGACTGCAAACGGAAGTTCCATAGAAGGTATGGGTTACCTACCTTTAGGGTTAAAATGAAACCCCATGTTTTGTGTCATATAAGTGAATGAGGTGGACTGGTGAGGGATTGGACAGTGAATATTGTCAATATAGACACATGTTCACAGTGAAATCCCCTTTGCTTAGGATGTCATTTCTTTGTTTATTGTCAGGCTCCATTCTGTCACAAGCAAGATCCACTAGAGTAATCCACTTTCAAAGCCAAGAACAGCATAGGAAAGGCAAGTGCCCATGTGTTTAACACAGGAGGAGCTTCAAAAGGAAATAATCTCCTGTGTGGGGCAATGTTAAGTCAGGAAGAAAAAAACAACAAAAAAATTCTTGATGTCCTTCCTGGCTGTACTTTTCTGTACCCTGCAGAATATAAAGGAAGAAAGGGGCACGAATGCTTGGGGAAAGCAAGACCCCACTGGCTTTCTGCAAGTGAACTTTTGTTAGGGCATGTCTTTATGCTATGATAAATAGCTTCTGTGGAAATGTTTTACTGTTTTAGTGCATGTTCTGAGCATGCCTAATGTATGTGCGCCCATTCAGAGGCTCCCGGAAATAGGAGCTCTGTTTCTCCTACCCCTCCCTTGGCCACCTCTCCTACAAGCAAAGGTCTGTCCCCCAGCTTTGGGGCTGGAACACATGCTCATGGACTCACACTCTGTCACATGGCTGACTCCAGCTCAAATACCTTCCCTGCAGAGGAGGCCTGACTGGGGAGGTGGAATTCACCACCAAAAGAAGGGGAAAAGGGCACTGAATAAACAAAACGGGTGGGAAATGTCAGTGATCCTCTAACCCTTGGCTGAAGCATTTGGCAGGATAAAAAGGAGACCTGGAGACTAGTCCTCATGATAATTAATCCTTACAGAGTAACAGGATAAACCGTTTCCTACTGGTACCTGGCTCAGCATGTCTGCTTGTGACAAGGCACTCTCACGCAGCTGATTTTGAAGGGGAGCCTAAATGCATAATTTAGAGGTTTAACTCTGCCTTGCAAAGAAGGTGCATAAAGGTGAGGCTGCACAATGCTCATCATTAGTCATCGTTGATTTAACCTTGGGAACATCCACAAAAATTTATGAGGACGTCAACATTAGGAGACTCCAATAAAATCCCACAAATTTTTGATGCATTTGGAGAAGGGCTGAGACCCTTTGCAATGTTTCCCCTGAACAACACTGCTTGCCACAAATCCTGTAGGACCCATTACACACCAGAACACCTCATGGCCTCATGAGATACAATACCATAAAAGTGAATCTAGCAGCTGCTATTGATTAATCCAAGTCATTGCTTCCATGCCTATTCCCATGTGGGTTTATGCCACATTTAATGTTACCTCTCCTGGGGTCATGACTGCCCAAAACACACATTTTACTTGAGATCCTTCTCAGCCCCAAATCTCAGCGGACCTCCGGTCAGGCAGAATTCATACACACAGCCATGCTTTGAGCAACAGGCAAAGGGGAGGATGACAGTGCCACACTCAGCTCCCTCCTCCTAGGACAGATTTCTGGACTATTTGAACCAGCTTTCTCTTCTCCGGCAAAAAAAATCAGAAGGGATGGACTAGCCAGTCATTTGCAATGCTCTTTGGTGAAGCCAAGTCACTTCATAAATCTAAGATACAAGTATGATAGATGAATTATTTACAAACAGGAAGCCCTTTCCCCCTCCAAATTAAAGTACATCAGAAAACTGGAGACTACTTGAGAAAGAAAGATACTGCAAGAAACCCACCCAGCTACAGACATCTTTGGGAACATATGTAAAGCATATCTTACTGTGCTGCTCCTACATAAGAGGTAAATACTTTGATTTGCTCTTTTATTAGTCACAGGCATGGACCTGGAAGGCTTTCTCTATTGCTGTAGCCTATTGATGGCCTGTTTCCATAGGGGTAGGGAAAGCCTTGGCATCTGGTGACTGATAAAACACAGCACCCATATCCAGCATTCCTCTCAAGTCTCACTTTTCTGGTCATAACAAATGCACTGAATTCAGTGTAATTAGGCCAAAAGGGGGTGTTTCTATCTTTCATTTCAGCATAGATTATGTGCTATAACATGGCATTTTAAGTCATCAGCATTTTAGCTTAAATAATTGTGTTTTACAGTGAGAGGGTTTTGTNTACTCTGTTTTTCATTACGTATACATGTCTTGTTTGATCCTCTGTTGTGGTTAGCATCCTTGGGTGCAACCACTATATCTGTACTGCCCCAGCTTCAAGCCAGCTAAAGAAAAGGTTCTCCACAGGAGATATAGACTCCTTGGCTATCCCCGATGCTACAGGTCCTCCTTCTCTTTAAGCCTTGGACGACCTAAAGAAGGTTTCTCTGTATCTTCAGCTTGCCAGCACATGGGAAAAGCTGAGCCTACAGATAAAGCTCTAGAAGGGCTGTTATGTATTTCTTCAAAAGCCTTCCCTGGTTCATCCCCCTGCAGTCTGCAGGGTAGGCTATGGCTTACTGATTTTACTGGCCACGCCAGTGCATTTATGATGTGCAGCAGCTGCATCCAGGTTATCAGCCCATGCAGGGACCAGTCCCAGCCTGGTCCTTCAGAGGGTTGAATGGCGACTGAATGCACAGCTCATGGCAAATGTTCATGTGTGGCTGAAAGAGGAGTGCATATCCAGAGGAGGAGTGGGCACAGTCCTGTTTNGATTTTTTTGAAGTCACGTGACAGGGTAAAAGATGGAGCAGGCTACTCTTTTTGAGTAGTGCACGAGGTCAGTGGCAAACTGGTACTGCTCAAGGGTGGTGTCTGTCAGATTGGTTTCTAGACTGTACCCTAAATGTTTGAAAATGCTAGAGAAATCCAAAAGCTGCAGGAAAATATATTCTCAGCCAACGTGTTAATTGTCAAGAGGATATAT
>WAAG01062199.1:24590-37090 GCA_013390105.1 Tichodroma muraria
CTAAAGAAGGTTTCTCTGTATCTTCAGCTTGCCAGCACATGGGAAAAGCTGAGCCTACAGATAAAGCTCTAGAAGGGCTGTTATGTATTTCTTCAAAAGCCTTCCCTGGTTCATCCCCCTGCAGTCTGCAGGGTAGGCTATGGCTTACTGATTTTACTGGCCACGCCAGTGCATTTATGATGTGCAGCAGCTGCATCCAGGTTATCAGCCCATGCAGGGACCAGTCCCAGCCTGGTCCTTCAGAGGGTTGAATGGCGACTGAATGCACAGCTCATGGCAAATGTTCATGTGTGGCTGAAAGAGGAGTGCATATCCAGAGGAGGAGTGGGCACAGTCCTGTTTCCCTGAATTAGATTAAAAATTAATTTGTATAATTGTTGGAGGTGTAATCCCTTGGTGTGAGAAACCACTTAAGTGCATGCTCCAATCTACCCATATTTAGGAAAGCAGTTTAAACACTCCTTGTTAGGCAAGTGCTTACGTTCCTTTTTTCCTCAATAGAACAACTTTCCTGAATTAAAGCTTTTAAGCCGGAGTGGAATGCTCACAGCATGTGCCATTCTGCCTGCCTTTGTGAACGTTAGATCTGTACTGCAAATGTGATAATCTTTGTACAAATAAGAACACTACTTTTCAATATGATTTTCAGTTTTTCACTCACTTAAACCAGAGAAAATCTTATAGCATAGTCTGTGCAGATTTAACATTGAAAAGCTATCTTCAAACTGCACACAGGAAGACACTTAGGATAATTTGAAATAAACTTTTTAATGCGTTTTCCTCCTTTTTTTTTCCAAAGAGCAGATCACAATTTCCTGAAAATGGACTCACTGTTCAAGACTACTGGGTAGATAATTTCTACAAGGAACAACTGGTCTGTAACTCATGCATGAGTGATTGGCATTAAAAATCTGAGCTGTTTTGTTTGGCCATTTCTCCCATAGGGTGGTCCTTCCCTCTTCCTAAAAGAACATAGGTCTTAGGTTTAGGTTCCCACTGCAGTCTTCTGTGTTTACATAGTGCACACCTGGCTTTCCTCAAATATTCTAGTGTTGTTGGGTTAAGATCCACTTGTTGTGAGGAAGAAAAAAAAGTCTAATTCTCTTGAATGTAAAGTAAATGTATTTGGGCCATATTAACACTCCGGTTTTAGTCATTAAGCACTGTGTAATCTATGCCTCTGCACCATGTGCCAATCTGCCCAGACTTCTGCAATGAGCAGAGTTTTTGAATGCACTGAAGAGTTATTAGCGTGCTTTTTTTATACAATTACAGTGCAGCTGTATACGTCTGTTCCTCTGAGCCAAGCATTTTATGTGCTAGAGGTTGGCATGTGTTGGAATGATGCAAGTAAAAAAAATAAATACAGGAGAGTAATGTCGTTGAAAGCTGTGGATCTTAGTGTTAAGGTAGGCTCACAATGGAGCTCAAATCTCTGAAGATTGATGGGACTGTGGTTGCTATGCTGCTGGTTTAGAGTTGAAAGATTTTATCAAGAGAGAAAGAAGGAGAAGTTAGAAACAAAATTTAAAAAGATAGTTAACATCTTCCTTAAAAATAAGAACTTTTTGCTTGCAAAACAAGAACCTCACATTAGAGCATCAGGTCAGGACAACTGCTGTGTAGCCAAGGAAGAGATTTAAACCTTTTACAAGCTTTAAGACTTTAATCTTGCCATCACCTGACAACGAGTCCAGTCATCTGCCTGCCTATGAGATACTTTGACATTTCATTTATATCACTGACCTTGACATGTCATTTTTTGAATGATAAGGGTTTACTTTTGGGGTGGCACTGTCTGATAGGGCTGTTCAGAAAGAAGCTTGCAGAACCCTTCCATCAAGAGCATCTCTCCGGGACGCACATTTCACTCCAGGGCTCTTTGCCAGTTTCCCTTGTTGCAGACCATAAATGAACTTCTCGCTCTGCCTACACACTGTTCCACCTCTTTTGCAGATCAAAAATGGACAAATAGGTATTTTTGAATGCCTTTCACATGAAAAAGGACTGTTTCTTTTCAACTTGAGTTGGAGAGGAAAAAAATCTACTGTGACAGATACATATTGTGTATAGTATGCATGCATACATGTGTATGTATATGGTGGAAAAAAAAGCACTAATCACTTTTCAGAATTTTTAAAACTTCATTTCCACATGCACATTTAAAATTGCATAAAACCACTATTTAAACAGAAAAACAGTGAACCTGAGCCCAGCTGCTGAAATCTCTGAAGTGTCATGATGGGTTCAGTGTAAGAATCTGTACAGGAAGGTATAGGATCATGACAGAAAGGTTGGTTGCTCTTGGAATAGAGCTCTGCTTGCACAAGAGAAACAGTGAGTGAATTATTCTCTCCCTTTCTTTAAAACATTTTTGGTAGCAAGATAGATTTAGACACAAAAATCCTAAAAAAATATATAAGACTCATGATGTGGGGAAGAGATTTTTTTTTAAATTTCATTTGGGAATAGCCGAACTCGGAGGCAGTCTATCTGCCTTCCTGTCTGATGGCCCGTATTCTTCACAGCACTCCTGAGGCCGCACTCTCACCGCATATAATTCCTCCCCGGTCCAGTCCTGTGTGCAGCATGTGGACTGCTCTCCGAGGGGAGGGGGATCTGACTTGGCTGGCAGTCAGAGCAGCAGGAGCAATTGCAGATGCTGCTATTTACACTATTTTCACATTCTGAAGAACAAAGAGCAGGAGGCTGCCAACAAATCCTAGAGGCTAAGCCTTTGCCCTACACGCGAGGCGCAGCCAATGAATGCCGGCAGAAACATGCAGTGCACCACTTTGTGAGATATTGCATCTCTGTTTTGGTGAAAATGCAGTCAAGATCACTCACCGAGAAAGAAAAGAAAGGTAGAAAAAAGGAGCTTCATTGCCCAGGAGTGTCAGCCTTCCAGGAGTGCAAGGCTGAATGAAATATTTCTGTCTCACGTGAATGAGCCATTCCAGGTCTCGGGGATGACTAACCCTTAAAATTCATGGTTGTGGTGGTAACAAAGATAGATGTTTATCCACTGCTCTTTAATCTAAGCTAGACATGAGCCCAAACACAGTTCTTTGTATGAAGAAACGCTATTTCTGTGCAAAAGCATTCTAGAGATTTGCATTGCACTGCTGTGCCTGGACATGTTTTCCCCTGTCCATGGGCTTCCCATATGGCCTCAGAGAAATCTGTCAGGCTGAGGTTTTCAATAAGATGAAAGAAGTAGGCTCTCAATCTTCCTTAGAAAATCAAGGATAATTCAGGTTTCCCTGAAAAAGGTCCTCTGAAAAAGCCCAAGATTGATCCTGTTTTGTGCCTTGCCTTTTTTTTTTTTCTCCTGGTTCTGTCTCTTTGCCTTTATTCTCTTCTTATGTAGAAAACTGCAGTGTCTGACTGCATGCACAAGGAATGGGACTCTTATCTCAGTTAGAACCTCTAGGTGTGAGACACATTAATAATAATATTAATAATTTCTATTATTTGTGTCAGACATCTGTGTTTCTGTAATATCTGCACCTTGAATCTTTCATCATTAGAGTGTCAGAAAAGCCAGATGATAAATTTTAGTTTATTAATGAGAATTTGTTCAAGTGCTTTTTGATTATTTTTAGCCATCTAAGGATATTTTTGTACACGGACAAACCTCCTTTATCTTCTTTAAATATGGACTTGGATTCAAAATCAGGCATAGGCGTTGGAATTCAGGTAAGTTTTGGTGGAGGGCATTTGGTTTGCTTCAATTTACCATTAGACGACCTCCACAAAGAAGCAAGCTATGGAAAATGCTAGGGATTCAGCACTGTCTTCCTGCAAAGGAGCAGATTCATAGACTTAAAATAATTTCAAATCTAGCTTTAGTAATTATTACTCTACCAGTCTTCTCTGCTTTGCCTGGTGAAAGTGAAACTCTGTCATTTAAAAAAAAAAAACAAAACAAAATATCACAATTTTAGGAAATTGGTAATTTGAAAGGTCTCCCATCCACAGTGCTTCTATGTGTTAGCTGGGAGAAATCAGCAGAGAATGGTTTCAGCGTCAGATCTTCCTGACTTGTGGGAGGGTTCACAGGAATGTGAAAGAAAAATCAGTTTCAGATAAACAGTATATCTAAGGACACAAGCACAACTGAGTTTTAAACTCTGGTGGTACACAAATAGGCATTCCAGAGGCATTCCATTCATTTAATTCAGATGAATAAACACCCAGAGCAGACCTTCTACATTACAGTGCCTGCCTAGCACTAGCTCAGACTTCACTAGCAAACACTTTCCCTGGGAACAGCCACAGGCTAATCCTGGATTTGTGTGCCCACAAGGAGTGAATATTGGCTATGCCTCTAGGGGACCCCTTTGGGTTTACTTTAATAAAAGGAAGAAATCTCAAGATTTGATGCAAAGAGCATATCCCAAATGGGCAAAAACGCAGGCCTTTGGGCCTTTGCACCTTGTGTAGTCTGTTCACTCTGAGCAAAAGAGTGTAAAGTACTAGCAGAGCTGCATGCTGCCATTTTACACCAGCTCTTTACAGGTGTTGCTGACAAGGTGCAAGGTACAAGATGACAGAGAATAGAGGCCCTTTAGCTGTTGCTCAGACTCTCCTGCTATTTAACTAGTTCTGAGACAATTATTTTTCAAGGAAAAGAATAAAAAGGAGAAAAAAATAACCTAAATACTGCAAAGAAATCACAAACTCTTAAAAGCATAGTTTTTATTCAAGTAGCACACATGTCTGTGAACCTCAAAGTATGTTTAAAATGTGAATTAATTAAAGCGGTGCAATTTCTGAGAAGCAGATTTTATCACAGGCATTAAAAAGGAGAGAAAACACCTTGCAAACGAACCAAGTGGTTCAGTTCTGATGTCCTGCCACGTAGTGCAGATGATAAACAAGGCTTTCTGATCACTAACAAGTATCAAAAATCTGGGGTTTCACTTCAACTCTTGTTTCTTAAACCCTGGGCAAACTAGAGTTACTGTGGAGTTACACACACACACAGGTACACACACATACACACATGCATACACACACACTTATTCCCTGGAGATGGTTACAGGTAAGGGGGAAGGTACTACAGGTCTTTATTTTCAGATACCCACAGAATGGTTTTATAAACAAAAGGGCAGATATTCTGGTTATTCTTGGCCATAAAGTCCTTTTGAAGAAGTAGAAAAATAAGTCAAGCAGGTCTGTGTAAAGGGAAAAATTGAAAGAGGTTTGTTTCTAGAACCGTCCCCACTTCAAGGAAAGAACCCCTCTTCCAAGGCTCACTGGTCCGCCAGGAAATAAACTGCCTACAGGTCACATCTCCAACTGCACAACATTAATAACAGATATTTTCCCCAAACACCTGATGAAACCCAAGAGGTACAGCAGCAGTAAGGCCATCTCTGTGCATCCACCCGAGTAACAAGGTGGAAAGATGGTGCCATGAGAATTAAAGGGCAGCCTGTGAGCAAGGGAGAGGAGGGGTTGAGTGGTTTGTATAAATAAAGGTAGAGCAAACATCTCCTATGTGTCAGTGCTGTGACAGTACATACACTCTCATCTATACACAGGTACCTGTCGGAGCAGCTACTGTAACCATGTTGTAAAATATTCAGTGACTCACTGTGAATAACTGTCTCATTTAGAAGAATAATCTGGTGACAAGACCAACATTGTTAAGTTGTGTCAACTTGTTAGGAAAGACATAAAACAAAAATACCACTAACATCCAAGGGCTGGAGGCAATGTCAATAATTTTTTGGAAGTGAACGGCTGGAGGAAAGTGAGGCTGGGCTTCAGCCTTAGCACAGGCTCAGTTTGCAGAGAGGAATGTGGTAAATGAGGCCAACCATTTACAAATCAGCACCACGCTGATTTACTGGGGTGAACATACCGTGACAGAGATCCCTCTGCTTCAAATATGAGCAGGTATCTGTCCTTAAGTATGAGATGCTATGGACCCAATTCTACCTTTCCATGCTGCTTTCCTCCAATGCAAGGGTCTCTGCTAGAGAAAAGAGTAGGTTACCAAGAGATAGCTTCATGTCTGACCCCATTCCCAGTTCTCCTGAAGCTAGGATACCCACTTTCAATTTCAGACACTCATTGAAATCTGTTGCACTGCATCAGAGGGAAGAAAGAGGAAAGTGTGAGCCTTGTTTGCCTCTTCAGCTATCTCATGGGCTGGATGGACACCTGCAGAGAACAAAATATGGTGGTAGCATGGAGACTTTCAGAGTGAGAAAGGGACTCAAGAGCAACACATAATATTGCATAATATAACTTAATATAACTAATATGATATAGTATATATAATCTATACAATAAATACAATTATTATAATAGAATAGAAAATAATTCAATATAACACTATGTGATTCTCTTTCCACTCCCAATAAAAATGAGGGTGCCTATGTGATGGGGTATGGAGGGCGTAACCAGGCCAGAAGGAAGGTAAGACAATAAGCTCCATTCTAACTGGTTGCTGCTGCATCTGATTTGACTGCACTAATTGCCATGGGTGGTCCAGGCCTTGCCCCTTTCAGCACTGGGATACATCTCTGCAATCTGCTGCTGCCTGCTGCTAGCTCATTTCTCTTTGTGTGCCTGATGCTCAGGCTCTTGGCACGCTGGCCAGCTCACACACCTCAATAGCACCTTGTGATTAACAGGCAGAAGCACAATGACTCCTGGTGTGTTGGCCAGCTTGTATGGCCCACTAGCCTTTGCTCTCCTGTGGCATCGTGCAAAAGCTGCTGAGAGGCACAAGCTGGCTGCCAGGTGAGGCAAGAAGCAGAGCCAAAATGCCACAGATCACAGACGAAATAGGAAGAAAGGAAACAGGACATGAGTTAGGGAATTTATTCCTCTTGAATAGTAGTGCCTGAACTAACCATAATAAGCAATCAGAATTTCAGCACAAATAAGAATCTATGGAGGTTATCTAGTCCACTTTCTTGCCCAAAGCAAGACCAGCTTCAGAACTAGGTCTAGGTTGCCCAGGGTGTTGCCTGGTCAAGTTCTGAATGCCCTCAAGGATGGGGATGGGCAAACTGATACAGTGCTCAATCACTCTCTCCATGAAGAATTTTTACTCATTGTAAATGAGTAAAATTGAGTCTCATTGGAATTTTTATTGCTGTTGTTTGATTCCATTGCCTTCAGTTCTTGCACTGGGAACAGTGTAGCTCCCTTTCCTCTATAGCCTTCAACAGGTAGTTAGTAGAGTTGACAAATAGATTCACCCCCCAGTCAGGCACCATTCTCTCAGCCTCTCCTCATGTGACCTGACCAGCCTAGTGGTTCTCTGCCAGACTTGCTCCAAATTGTCTATGTCTTTTTTGTGCAACAGAGTCACAGAATTGGGCACTACTCAGATGGGATTTCCCAAGGGTTGAACACCAGGAAATAATAACTTCACTTGACCTGCTGACTACACTCATCCTAATGCAGCTTGCTTCTACCTCTCTTATTCACACTGAACTTGTTCACTAGGATTCCCAGATGCCTTTTTGGAGGCACCCTGGCCAGCCACTCACTCTCCTGTACCACTGCAGTTTTACACCCTTGATGCAGGGCTTTGCATTTACTTTTATTGAACTTCTTGAGGTTTCTGTACCTTTCTGCAGCTTGTTGCTTTAATTAATTCACATATTAATTAATTTAATTAATTTAATTAATTTAATTAAACTGTGCTTTAATTCACATTTTAAACATACTTTGAGGTTCACAGACGTGTGCTACTTGAATAAAAACTATGCTTTTAAGAGTTTGTGATTTNTTGAGGTTCACAGACATGTGTGCTACTTGAATAAAAACTATGCTTTTAAGAGTTTGTGATTTCTTTGCAGTATTTAGGTTATTTTTTTTTCTCCTTTTTATTCTTTTCCTTGAAAAATAATTGTCTCAGAACTAGTTAAATAGCAGGAGAGTCTGAGCAACAGCTAAAGGGCCTCTATTCTCTGCCCTTTAACTGGCAGCCCTGCTCCCAGCCTCCACTGGCAGCTTCTACTACTGCAATCCCTCACCCCATCCCCACTTTAGTGTCATGCAGAATCTTGACAAAGGTTCATCCCACCTCATTCCATCACTCAGATTGTTAATGAAGACAACAAGGAACACAGGCTTCAGTATCAGTCCCTGAAGAAAGCCACCAGTAATCATCTACCACCCAGTCTTCAAAACAGCAATCATTGTTTCTTAAGCCTAGACAGTCCACACTGATTTTATCCAATGTGCAATCTTCCTTACAGTCTATATCTTTCCAATTATCTACAGTGACATTATGGAGACACTGCAAAGGTCCATGCTTAATTTAAGGTAGATGACATCCACTTCATTCCCTTTACCATTTACCACACCAGTCATCTTTGAGGTGCCTGTTTTGGGGCACAATTTGCATCTGGTAAATCCCAATGCATTGTTTCACTGTTCTGTTCTTTGTGCACTTGCCAATGGGTGTTTCACAGAATCACATAATTGCTGGTTGGAAGAGACCATCAAGATCATCGAGTTCAACCCATGCCCTAACACTTCAACTAGACCATGGCACCTGGTGCCATATCCAGTCTTTTTTTAAACACATGCCGGGATGGTGACTTCACCACCTCCCCAGGCAGACCATTCCAGTACTTTATTACCCTTTCTGTAAGAAACTTTTTCCTAATGTCCAACCTAATTTTCCCCTGGTGCAGCTTAAGACAGTTCCCTCTCATTCTGTCATCTGTTGCCTGGAGAAAGAGGCCAACCCCCACTTGACTACAACCACCTTTCAGGAAGTTGTAGAGAGGGGTAAGGTCACCTCTGAGTCTCCTTCCCTCCAGGCTGAACAACCCCAGCTACCTCAGCCGTTCCTCACAGGGTTTGTGTTCCAGCCCCTCACCAGCCTCGTTGCCTCCTCAACGTCCTTCCCAAACTGAGGGGCCCAGAACTGGACACAGCACTCCAGGTGTGGCCTCACCAGTGCCAATTACAGGGGAGGAATGACCTCCCTGCTCCTGCTGGCCACACCATTCCTGACACAGGACAGGATACCATTGGCCTTCTTGGACACCTGGGCACACTGCTGGCTCATGTTCAGTCAGCTGTCAACCAGCACCCCCTGGTCCCTCTCTGCCTGGGCACTGTCCAGCCACACTGTCCCCAGCCTGTAAGCGTTGCAGGGGGTTATTGTGGCCAAAATGCAGGACTCGGCACTTGGACTTATTAAACCTCATCTTATTGGTCTCTGCCCATCCATCCAACTGTTCCAGGACTCTCTGCAGAGTCCTCCAACCTTCCAACAGATCGACACAAGCTCCCAGCTTGATGTCATCTACAGATTTACTAATGACAGACTCAATACCCTCGTCCATGCCATCAATAAAAATATTGAAAAGAACTGGCCTCAGCCAGTTCAAAAACAGCCAGGACAAAACTGTCCCTGGGGGACACCACTGGTGACTGACCACCAGCTGGATGCAGCACCATTCACCACCACTCTCTGGGCCTGGCCATCCAGCCAGTTCTTAATTCAGCAAAGAGAGCTCCTGTCCAAGCCATGGGCTGCCAGATTTTCCAGGAGTGTGCTGTGGGACACAGTCTGCAAGCTTTGATCCATGATCTTTCTAAGGGTTCTTATTAGTCTGTCTGACTAGTATTTTCCCAGAACTTTCTCCATTTCATTGATCTCCACTCTTTGAAAAGGACAGAGAGCTCTCCCACAGTAAGACTGGCCTGCTTCCTCAGGAACATCAGATGCCAAGCTGCACTCATTTCTTTCTACTTTCCCAGTCCACAAAACTGGTTCACAGTCTGATCTACTTTGGCCACAGAGGTGTACCTCACTCTACCAGACCCCGTTGCCAGCCACAGGTATTTGGGAGACCTGAGAGTGGACCTTGCCGATGATCTCAGGCAAAGAAAACATCGAGCTGTTGCACCTTTCTCATGTCCTTTGTCAATAGGTCCCGCACATCCCTTAGCAGGCCCACAGTTTCCTGCTCTTTCTGACTGACCACTTGCGTCCTGTTGCACAGAAGGACAATGAGGGAACAGGCAACTGCCACCAACCTGGCTGCTCCATACTGCCCAAAGAAGGGCTGAAGGAGATGGACACCCTCACCTATCCTGGTGGGATGGGGGTAAGAGAGTGGTCCCAAGGGGTCCTAAATGGAAAAGATAAAAGTATGCTGTATATGACCAATATGTTGCCAGAAACCCATCCATGCTGGGAATGCAGACAGAAAACCGAGTTCACCTTAGAAGACAATAAATGTCTTCTGGGAAAAGAACCAGCAATCAACCCATTGATCTAACTGAGACTTAAACAACCATAATTCAGCAAACTATTAAGACACCTATCTAGTTGTCCACTTAATAGAACTACCCTGGAAAATACCCATTCACTGAAGTTGAATAAGAATGAGTGCATTATAACTTACATTACTGCCAGTCGACAGATGGAGCAAGCTAAGATGAAACCCAGGCCATTATAATATAGTGATCTTTTTGCAATTTTTTTCTGTCTGAAACCACACATAACTTTTGAAGATGTAAATTTGTAATACGTCATGGTTTATGTATTACATTTTTGGCATCTACTTTAGTTTTTAAGAATGGATGTTGTCTAATTATGCAGTGCAGCTTTGGATGAGAAAATATACTAAGTGTGCATTAAACAGACAACTTTAAATAATGGCACTTGTGCTAAGAAGTGTATTTTCTGGCAAGCAACTAATTTATAATGGTCATAGATATATGCATTAGTGTATGAAATGCTTGTCTTTATTTATTGATTTGAAGGGGCAGTATTATATTTTTGAATATGTCTTCTTTATTGGATCCTGTTTTAATCTGTAACAGACCTTGTTATATTTCATGTCTCAGGGTATTCACACCACCTGAAAAACAGACAGAGAGAATAATTATACAACAAATAAAACAACAATTAATACTATGTGTTTAAAAAGACATAAGCATATAAAATGACAAAGTTCATTCCTGTCCTTTTCTTTTGACTTTTTACTACGAGTCTTCGTTTGCTTTTAATGTGCATTTCAGAGGTAAAGAGAATGTTATTAAATGACCAAATTTACAGCGTTCTTAGTGCATAAACCACTACACTAGATCTTTCTAAGCCAATTTAATTTTTAGCTTTATTCTTGGCTTAATGCAATGTTTTAGTTCATTGCACTTTTTGGATGTGCAGAAGCAAAGATAATGTGTTACACTACATTCATTTAATGTTTCATCAGACTTTTTTGGTGTATCTACCTTTTGGTTATTTTAAAATGTTTCATCCTTATCACTTCAGTCATGAAATGTAGATTCATTAAATTACCGTGCTGGGGTAGCTCAGTGTAAAAGCCTTGTTTGAAATACAGCACTGGTTTGTTCATCAAGACATTGCTTAAAAAAAGAAAAGGCTGCCTTGTCAGTGTCTACCCCCTAACTCATTCCAGGCAACAAGCTTCCAGCTAGAAAAACCATCTGATCTATTATTAAGTGTATTTATAAAGGTGGACGAGATATTATTTTTTGACAATTTCAAATAAAATACAAAAAAAATATATATTTAAACCCAAACACATAGTGAGAAGTAACCTTTAATTCACAATGGGATTTTGCAAGAGCTCAATAGCTGCCTGGCAGAGTTCATGGCATCTCCAGAAAGGGTTAACTGCTGGTCTCACTGGTGAGCCACCAGCCTGTCTCCTCTGAAAGAAGGAGACAGCATGTCACTGTCAGAGGAAGCAGAGTAGATTTTCTGACTTCTCTGCTGAGAAAGTATATTGTACCTGGTTGAAACATGGTTTAGTTGTGGTTAGCAGGGTGCGAGGCAGCAGGGATCACTTGTGTCAGTCCTTTATATCATGTGACGTATTACAAAGCGTAGGATAAGACATTTAAAGCATGGGGCAGTTCAATAGCTCACAATCACTGAAACCAAGTGCACCCAACTAAATTTGACAATTATATGGTTCCTGTTTAGCACATGGGAAATTGGCAGCATTGTAAATCAGGCACTGTGTTTGGGGTGGGGGTTCCAAGAAAGACGTTCTTGTTTAACTTGAGATGAAATGTTGGGGACAGGAAGGGCTTCTCTCAGATACGAAGCTACCTGGCTGCGTCCTGAACAGCAGGAGTACACGTGGACCACCATTTCTAGACACACTTTTAAATGTACATCCTTTAAAAAAACAAAAAGGAAGAGAAGGGCTACATGAAAGTGTCTGCCACAAAATGGCTTCTATATAGAGTCAGAATTTCTCTTCAAAGATTGTTTTGGGCTCTGGTTTGGAGTCCACCAGAGGTGCTCTGCATCGACACTCTTTATGCCAGGCTGAGCTAGAAAGTGCAGAGCTTAGCTCTCTGCTCGGGTACTTTCAGAAGTGCTGGGCCCAGGTCTCTAGCCATGAGATTGGAGGGCATGTTGAAGCCATGTTTCTCCTGGGGATGATGCACAGGACCTGATCACTGCAGCAGAGCTCAGCCTTCTCAGGTAAAGCCTCGGCCAGCCTCCTTGTACCCACAATGATGGG
>WAAG01062199.1:39590-40939 GCA_013390105.1 Tichodroma muraria
CAGCACTTCTTACTCATCCACACGATTCTTGAAGAACACAGGCGACATTCAGTCAACTGCTGCTGCTGAAATTATTGATACTGCTGCATGATGTTGGCATTCACAAGTGCTGCAAGGCTGGTTAGTAGCACCCACCATGAGGACTAGCAGCAGAAATTATATTTGAGTAGGCAGTGATATACTTTTTCTGGCCAGGGTTCCTGATCTCTGTGTTGTCTCACATTACCTGCAACTAAAAGCCCTGAAGTGTAGACTTTCAGGCAATATAGATATTATGAAGCTGACTTTAGGAGTCTAACTTCATTTGTGCCTGTGCTAGGGATTAGAAAGGGCCTATTTTAACTGTCTGTGAAAGGGCTAAATTTGACATCTGATTCACCCTGTTCTAGGATTTTAAACTGTGATGTAAATTAGTCAGAAACCAGTCTTTCTTCCATTTTCTCTTTTCAAAATGTAATACAGTTAAATGACAGAGATTAATTACTAAAGTAATTACTGTTGGAAAGCAAAAGGACGGTTGTATGAGACAGTCTCTCTCATGATGACCAAGTCTTTCTTGACAATTATGCTTAATTCCAACAATGATTATTCTGTGTGGCAAAATCTATCAGCACAAGGGCACACAAGCATTGATGCATTCTCACTCACTAGGAAATATGAGAATGAGGTAATTATATTTGACTGCAGCTCAGACGTTTTCATTCCCAGGGGCATCTGTAGGACCTTTTTTTGGAGGGATACATATTATCTCCTCCCTTCCTTCTGCTGAGTACCCCATTTATTCCACTTCTGCTGCTTCTTCAGTCAGACTTGAATAAAAATAGGCCTTTCTTATGTAGGCTACAACTCCTTGCTGTCATGCACTTACTCACAGACCACATATACGAACACATGCAGGTTCATACATATGTGAAAATTCCTCTCTACATCTCTCCCTGTTTATGGGATATGAGACTCAGCTGCATTGTTTCTAGCCATAACAAGGCGGCTGTGTTTTCAAATCACTGAAGATCTTACTCTATTCACTAAATAGAGCAAACAACTCAAACAATTATTTGGAAAAGAAGACTAAGAAACTATATAAGTAATTGTTGATTGATGTAACTTTTTCACAGTACCCAAGTTCCTAAAATCGCTGTAAATTAATTGCAACCACTTCAAAGGGCAGGATATTGTATGACATTCGTATGGTTGATGATATCTCTTTCAAATAGCTGGGCTAAAATTTGCCGAATGGTCTCTTCTCTATAAAAAACATCCAGCTACCATCTCATTAGTCAGTGCTGAAATCCTTTACCCACAGTACTAGATGCCACCAATATGTCACCAGAGGCAGAGGATGTTATAGT
>WAAG01062202.1:1920-29796 GCA_013390105.1 Tichodroma muraria
TCTTGATTCTTCCTCTAAGGCTCTGTTAATCCAAAGTATTCCAATAAGAAGCTGAAATGCACCACAGGGAGTGAGTGTTTTGATGAAATCACTGCAGGGTTACTTCTTGTTGTTGTAACAATCACTAGCAGAGCAGTGGGAAGCACAGTGAGCAACCAGGCTTTCTTGGCACAGAACAGTTCAGAGAAACAGAAAGAGCAAACCCATGGACGCTCAGAAACCCGTGGCTACGACTACACAGCACCTGTGTTGAATCAGGGAAGACAGCTGCCTCCTTCAGACAAGGCACAGTCCTCTGAATACAGGCACAAACTGTGAGGGCTGTCTTGGGAATTGTTCTCAGGGGAGTCTGAACATCCAAAACCAGCTTTGGCTGCCTTTTTCCCTGAATTATTGTCCTGAATTCCTAGGCTCAACAAATGCCTGCTGCTACACTGATTACTGCAAGAAACAGCCTTCCCTTCCGTACTTCTCATCCTTAAAGC
Organism: Tichodroma muraria; assembly: GCA_013390105.1. Taxonomy (NCBI): domain Eukaryota; kingdom Metazoa; phylum Chordata; class Aves; order Passeriformes; family Sittidae; genus Tichodroma; species Tichodroma muraria. Next base: position 2,406 of record WAAG01062202.1, read on the forward strand.
ACAGTCAGAGGTCAACAGTAGGGAAAATACATGCTGTTCTGTGTGAAAAATAAATTCATGAGAGTTGCAGCTTCACAAGTCACCAGGGAAAAGGCTAACAATGAAGACTCTTCGTAGCCTTGTCAGAAATCAATTTGCATTTCAGACTGAAGAGAGGAAATAATCTTAGAATCTTTTCCATGTAAACAACCACCTGGTTTTCAGAGGTGATACCGCTCAGTAGGTAAAGGCAGTCTTGTGGAGAGATGGAGATTGTAAGTCTTTAAAGGACCAAGCTGTTGCTTCTTTATCCACTGCCACAACACTTGGAAACAAGGCCAGTGGCATTTTTCACATTTCCTGCAGTCTGCTGAGATACCTGCCTTAAAGACAGATGGCCACTACATCCTCTATGCATGCTAACAGGTGAAAAAAAAGCAGAGCAGATCTTTACTCTGTTAGAAGATTTTGAACACTAGACAGATGGGGCCACTATATAAGAGTATGGATCAACTTCCTCTAAGCAAAGAGAAGAAAGAGATTCAGCTGTTCAAAATACACTAAAATCTCACCCTGCACATGTAACCCACATCTAGGCTCTGTCCAAGATGATAACTCAGTTAACCCTAAGGTTATTAACTCAGTTACCCTCAGTTAACCCTAAGGTCAGTTAACTCAGTTAACCACAAGGCCACTGGTACTGACCACAAGCACTCTAACTCCAGAGGCCTGACAGCCTGGTGCTAGGTTTGCACTGACTATATGTTTGAGCACCCTCCTTGCAACTCACTAAAACCACTGTGAACAGCTCTCAAGCAGCAATCTCCCAGCTCCTGTTGGGTGTGACCTAAGTATAAGCCAGGGAAGCACAAGGACCAATCAGGAAAAGACAGAAGAAGCATTAGTAGAGCAAGATCAGATACATGCTGCTGAACCAGCGTACTAAACAGGAAACTACTCACGTACACAGCGTTCCCTACACGTGCCACTGCCTTCCACACTCAGAATAACAGACAATTTGCAACAATCTCTTCTCCCCAGTAATACTTCTCAGTAACCAAAAAGACCTTGTGTTGTGACTAGCTATTCCCCAGTGTCAATCCATCCCACATCAGAAGCAAGATAATTTTGTTTGCTGTTTACAGAAATGCTCGCCAAACTCCTCCCTCCTCTTCCTTCTTACCTCTAAGCAAGGCCCAGATTGGGCTCACTTCTGGTCAATCAGCCTAGTTCAGTCCTACATCCTTCCTGCTGCCCTGCTTGCAACTCTTTCTCTGACTGAATTTCTTACTCCAACTGCAACTACGCCCAGCTGCAAATGTAACTGCAAAGCTAAGTCACCAGACTGGCCCCCTCTTTCCTTGCTTCCTTGTACCATCCAGGCTGCAGTTTGCAGTCTGAGTGAGAGACAGTTGAAACATTTGGAAAAAAACAGTCCAAGTGCTTTCTTCTGAGAAAGCAACAACTGGACACCATAAGCCTATGTAGAGCTGTCTGTTAAGCATTTCCGCTTCGGTTGATATAATCTGTGTGCTCACATCCACAGGCTGGCATATAGAAATTATTATAATACCAACAAGCTATAACTGAGTAAATAAACAGAAAATACTGTTTACTCTAAGGGCCAGTTACACTTCCAGCTGTTTCTTTCAGTGCCTTTTACATGAATCATTATGAGAGGATTTAATAAACAAATTCATGATGTTTCCCATTTGCCTTTTTAGCCTTTGCTACAGGCATCCACAAGTTACAGCAGGAGACACACAAAGCTACAGCTTGCCATTTACTAACACACCACATAAATTCTCACCTTCCAAGGTCTTCTGATCCCTTTGAAAAAATCAGGCATCCACATTGGAAGAACAACAGCTTCTCTTAATAATTTCTTGGCTTCTTCCAAATCTGCTATGTCATCCCTGTGCAAGATGAAGAAACTTGTTTAAGATTCTCATACAACTGTATTTCTTCTACTTTTATACAAGAGAAATAGAAAAGCTTTTCACTTAGTACCATTTCTTTTAGCATGCAAGCATATGCCTCATGAGAGCACTCCTATCATACTGTGACCTAAAATTGAATCCACTTTTGGAAGATAGGGAAAAAATTATTTTCAACTCAAGTTACCCAGAGCTGCTTAATTAAAAATTGTTTTGGACAATGTGAATACCAAAGCAGTACCCTTAAAGATCTCTGGAGTGTATGTTCATTTCAGCAGTACCTGTAACGGATGTACTGCACATAATATCAATTAGCCACAAAAGCTTAACTTTAATCAAATTAATAAACTGTTAAAGCAGAAGATCTCATTTTTGTCTATGTGTAGAAGATTATTTTGTCTCCCTATTTTAGGAGTTTGAAGATGGGTAATCTCTCTCCTTTTCCTCACTAGCAAAAACACTTGAATTGAGAAAATTCTCATACCAATGAATGCTTGGATTCCTTGATACAATGTCTCTTTCAAGAGCTTCAACCAGGTCTTTGTCGTAACCTGCTCCATCAAATTTTGGAATTTCCCCATCACCAAATTCCTGGGGTATTTTCTTTCCCTAGAAGTGAAAATCATACAGGCTCATAAGAATATTATACAACTGACACACTTCCTGGCCAGCCAAAGTCATGAACGCAGGAACAGCCTCACAAAGGAGGCTGTGTCATGACTTAATGCTACATTAAATCCTAGCTGAAGACCAGAGCATCCAAAGCATATTTTGAAGATGCTACACTTGCCACCCTACCTGTCAGGTAAACACCTGACACTATCATCACTGAAAAGGAACAGGGAAGCTGTCACACACACTGTCTTTGATGAAGGAAAACCAAGATTCTCTCCCCTCGTTCCATTAAAGCCTTCCTGCTCAGCAATATCTGCTTTCCTCAACTACAAACTATCTGTGTCTCATTCACAGGTCAGCTTCATAAACAATTAAAATGCTTTTGAAAGGTCGTATTTATTTAAGGGCTGCACTAAACGCCCTAAAGAAGCTCCAAAGACACCCAGGCTTCTTAGACTACAATAATTTCTGCAGCACACCAGTGCTATGTCAGAGACCAAGTCACACTCTGCCTCTGCCCCAAATGGCCCAGAGCTTCAGGTTATTACCTCCACAGTGCCGTTCAGCTTGTGGGGGTGAAGTAACATTTTCCCTTTGAAGCATCAGGGCTCACGCTCCTCCTCTCTGAGCGCTGAAGGAAATCGCTTCCCCTCCCAGCATTCAGGGTGCCTGAAAGGCAGCTGCGCTGGTTTAACGGAGGGGGCTGAGTAGGGAGCTACTTTAGGACTCTTAACTCAGCTTCTAAACACTATCAGCAGCAAGTTAAAGAATCCCAGCTGGCTGGACAAAGGCATGCTAGACGAAGGCGGGTTGAGAGGCAGCTGGAGACACACAAATAACCTCGCAGTGGAAAAACAAAAGGTAGCGATTACACCCCTCCCAGTTGCCGTTTGCAGACGACGACGACTTGTGAGGGAGTACTTTATCTTCCCACTACTTTTATTTCTTGCTTCCAAGCGAACTCTTGTGTTGTTTAGTACTCCTAACTCAGCTTTTTGCAATGGAAGCGAAGCTCAGAGTTGTGTTTAAGCAAAAAGCTGGTGTAAAAAATGTGGTCTGGTGTAAAAAAGGAAACGTCAAAAGCCACCCTATGGAGTTTTCAGGATTTCAAGAGAGAGAAAATGGAATCCAAATGTAACAATTAAAAAAAAAAAACCACAAACAGACAAACAAAAAAACAAACAAAAACACACACACACACACAAAAAAAAAAACCAACAAAAAAACAAACAGGACAACGAAATTAAAGGAATTTGCTGTCTCTGTTACATACTCCTCTTGTTCTGCAGTGGACTGGCCTTCCTAGTAGAAAAATTTTTCTGCACATGACAGAACAATTGGTTTATCTTGTTGCGGTTGGGTTTTGTTTTTTTCCTGAGCGAAACCGAGTTAAGGCAGGACTTGCAGAGCAGGAGCAGGGAGGGCGGCTGGCGGCGGCACTCTGGGGCGCGGGCAGCCCCGGGAGGCCCCGAGCCCGGCGGGCAGCCCAGCCCAGCCCAGCCCAGCCCAGCCCAGCGCAGCCCAGCGGAACGGAAATCAAAAACCAAAGGGGGAAGGCAGGCCCGGGGCCGGGAGGGCGGCGGCAGCCCCGGCGCGGTCGCGGGGCGGCAGCACGGCCCCGATCCCGGCCCCGATCCCGGCCCCGCTCCCGGCCCCGCTCCTGCGGGACGTGCTGTGCCCCAGGGACCGCTGGTTCTGCTGCCCCTCCGGCTCGTCTCGCCAGCGGAACGATGGAGAAGGGCGGCCAGCGGGGCAGACGTGATCTCAGCATCACCTCGGCTGTCATTATAGTGACACTGAATTATTTTTTCTTCTCTTTTCTTTTTTTTTTTTTTTTCTTCCCCAGTTCCGGAATTAAAACAAGATTTAAAGTAGTTGTAGTTTTCACAAGTAATAAAATTATTAATTCTGGTCCCAAATTGGTCCAACCTGCAATTCTCAGTCAGCAGATAAGTGAGCATAGACTAGAAATAATGATTTTTAAAAAATGTCACCTGAAACTAGGCAGCAGGAGTAAGCATAAGTTTTCCAGTCATCTCTTTGGGTATTACTTTCACAAAACAGCTTTAAATAAAGTTGCTGTGATGGCTTCTCTCCAAGAAGGTATGCCAACAGGTATACAGGGCTACAAAAGACTACTCCCATCCTTGGCAACCCCATCTCATAATTTCAGACGACCAGTATCTGTCTTAAACATTTAGAAATCAGATGTCCTTTCCATCAGGAAGAGCTATCAGACCTGCACTAACACACTGGAACAAAAACCTTGTTTCCAAAATTGACGTTATTTCTACACTTGTACTAAGCTTCTGCATTAGTTTCACTCCTCGGTGTGTCCGCCACGCTGATATACTTGCATCAGGCTTGTGCTCTCCATTTAACATATCTTTCCTGAATGTGGTTGTACACAAAATACTCCAGCTGTTTTCTCACCAGATTCCCCTATAATGGCACAGGTATCTCTTCTCTCTGCTGGTAACACCTCAACAATCTGGGATTTTGTTTACTTTCACATCCATAGCATTATCATACTGCCCCCTTTAAGACAACCTCAGCAGATTAATCACATAGAATAATCTCGAGGGCTGTAATGGCCAGAAGTGGACGCAGAAGACACCTTGCTCTCCTGCAGGTTCTTCCCACTGCATACAAATGCCAAATAACCACTGCCACATGCACCCTCCACCCCTCACTGCCAAAGGTGGCATCTGACTGTGCCTCACCCCAGCAGCCAGCCCTTCCCATCACCACCAGGAAAAGGTAATGTGCCAAATGGAAGTTCAGCCTGATCCAGTTTCTGCTGATACATCCAAATCCATCTTCTCCTCTACCGCTGAGCTCCCCACTTCTAGCAGAAATTCTTGTTATTTTGTTTCCAAGAAGACATCCTGCTGCTCTGCACCACTCAACATTATCCCATTTCCACGACTCCAACACAGAGTCATCCAATTCTTCCTGTGCAAAAGCCTCATTTGCCTCTTCTGGTGATGGTGCTTCCCAACGTGGTGTCATGAGCAAATTCAGTTAGTGCATGCCTCTTTTTCATGCCAAGTTAAATTGGCACAAAAATACTAATTTAAATACAAAACAAGAGTCAAAAATGATTTGCCAGTTGACTGCTACTTCTTTCAGTACCGCTTGTTTATTTCCTCTTGCTGCCTAATCCCACTTTACAATTCCTCTACACCACACACTAGATTAACAAATTGCTTCCCATGTGGTATCCCGGTAGATTAATTTCTTTCTATAAGACATTCACTAGAACTCTAAAGAAAGTCCTGGCAGAGGCAACACCTTTGCTTAAGCAACCATATTTCACTCTATTCCACTTTTCATTTAGTTCCAGGTCTTTAGCTTTTCATCCACTCAAATTTGTTGTAAAACATATAAAAATTAACAACTCCAGTTGCCTGGATCGCTTTTCCTTTCCCCTTCTCAAGAGAGGCATTGTCAACACAACTCACCATTCACATGAGACAGCATCAGACTAAGTAAATTTTACTGTAAAAATGTGCTCCCAGCCCTGCAATTTCACCTACCAGTTCTTTCAGTGTTTTCAGATGGAGATTATGTAGCCTTCCAGTCCTAATGCATGGAGGTCTGTGCTTTCACCTAAATGCAACTATCTCATCTCATACCACAGTTCATGATGCACAGGAGGATAATCAATCAAAAAAAATTCATTTTTTAAGTCATACCTTCATTGATGTTAATATTCATTTCGCTGATATGGCTGCACAGCCCTTGGCTGTTTCATAACCTTCATCATATTTAGTGTCCTTATCCACTGACAGTCTAAAATAATCTAAAGAGTACTCCTAAAAAAGTGTTCCAGTGCTAAGATATGGTATTATGCAATTTCTAAAAGACATATTGGTAGCATTCATGCTGCCTCTTTAAACTGAACTATTAAACAGAAGCTAAAACTCTTGGTAATGCTCCAGCAGAAGGTACCCTGAGAACAAGCCTAATAATTTCCAGTGGAACTAAGAAGGGAAAAAAAACTTTAAAGCAGTATTTTAGGGGGGGGGAGAAAAAAAAGGACATATAAGGATTTAGTGGATAGACACAATCTGGTGGGTTTAGTTCAAAATTATTTTATATAGCACTAAAAAAGGTAATTTTATTGGCATAGTCAGGTTAAAATTACTTATCCCAAGACGGTTACTGTCAGAATGAAAAGACATTATGGTCTGGAGAGGAGAAACAGTGAATGAAGGCATTTGTTTCAAGTGAGGCAGAGCATTTCTAAAATATATGTACTATACTTACATCTACCTTGAAAAAAAATATGCATTACATTGTAGTATTATAGCCAGGACAGCATACAACCTATTACACTGCAGTCAACACCTTAGGAAATGGATAGTTCATTACATGTTCTAAGCAGTCCTATCCTAGCACCCAAACCCAAAAACTACAGAGCTGAAACATTTAGTAGGAGAAAAGATACCTGGTTACTTAATTTAAAGCTTCAGGTTTGCCCTATTATTTTTAATTGAACATGATGAGTTACCAAATCTCTTTGATTCAACATACCAGGCTACAGAGGAAAGCTGCTTGATGGTTCAAACTCAGAAACTGTATAACAAACACTTGAAAACTAAGAAAGGATAAAACCGAAAGATAAACCTATTTCCGTGCCTGTGTGCAAAATATAGGAAGTTGCATTAACTTCTTCCACTTCTCACACCTGACTATCTCTTCTTTCATTCAAAATCCTTCTCAAAGGCAAATCATGGATCCCTTACAAGAACCATTATATAGCAAATGAGGATTTGTGCCCTGGGGTGATTTTTAGTCACAAACCTCAGACAAAGGAACTAGAATAACCACCAAGGAGCTGGACAAAGGGGAATACAAGAGCACATGTACCGGAATTTTTTGAGGAGTAGACATATTTTCCTTCTGCCACCTAGTGACCAATTTATTCAGATAAGAGCAGTGTTTAAAATGTACCATATTAAATGGAACACCTTCATGACTTTTCCTGCACCTCACAGCAGTAGTATTGCTAATCACATTATTCCCAGAGACAAGTATTATACAAGTCATGTTGTTGTAGGCTCCTTACAGTAAAGCCCTATAATGCTCATCACCAGAAAGCTTGGAGAGCAGAGTTCGCCCTCATTAGAGCTAAGACTTTGAAGGCTGCCTTACACAAGCACATCTGGTGAACCTGTCACACACCATGACTCCAATTCCCCATATAGCTGGCAAAACTTTCAATAATTTCACAGATCTTCATGAGATTTTTATAGCTTGCAGGAGGCACACTTGTTATTTTAAATCTTACTGATCCAGGGTAGAGAGATTTCTAAAATGCTTGATCTGTACAGTCAGTGGCACTGCTGAAAATGTGCCTGGCCCTACTTTCTGATAGCAATAAAGGCTAGGATTACTTAATACTTTTCCTGTGTATCAGAAAACAATTCATGATGGAAAAAGCATATCTTTGAGTTATTCCTAAACTGTGAAGAAGTGCAACAGAAAGGTCACAAAGGAACTCACCAAATTTTGGAAAAAAACTGGCCTAAATATTTTCTTATTCATCTCTCAAGACCTGTACAATACTGTGTGCCCCCATAGGAAGGCATGTCTTGTATCTTTGTCTGTCAGGAAAGTAATGCCACTTCAGTACAGTCTCAACTTGTATAATTAATACCACAGAGTTCTTGGGCTCCTGGTACTAACTCCACAGTTAAATTTAAAAACACAAGAGTCTCAGAAACAGCGATTTGCACACTGACATTTCTTCTAGCCACAACACAGTCCTGTTTTTGACATCACCACTTTATAGTGAACCACACTGTTTTTCCTTTTCTTTCACCTCAGCACTGCTTTTTTTCATGGATCTTCAGAAGAAAGTATCTCCAAATTAATCTTCTTTAATTCATTGCATTTGCTTTTAAAACAAAACAGTTTCAATAAGCTTCTTTCTAAACACTATACCAAATACAAAACCCCTTTCAGAAACCATAAAAAAAGAAAGTTGCTTAGAGTTTGCTTTAATACTTCTCTCTCATATCGTTTTCAAATATGTAACTTCAAATAATTTGGCAGAGATTTACCTATAATCAATGCATTTATGGAACTCTTAGGCATGCCTAAATTATACTGTGGTATGGCAGAGGCAGTCGTACTGTGGAACTCCATAATGCTTCAAGTCTAGGGAACGGCACTGGCCTCACTTCTGTACTCTTTACATGAATATCTTTACAAAAGCCCTGTATTGGATTCCTTTAAGGAAAAAAAAGCCATGGAACATGGGGGGAACAGAGGAGAAGGGATTTGTGCCTGAATGACACTTATAGATTATAATTTACTTATGAATTATAGATTCATTAGAATGACAATTATAGATTATTATAGATTTACAGATTATAATATTATGGATTATTAATCACTATAGATTAGTAATGGTCTTCACTCAAAGAATAAGAAACTCTCAGCAACAGGACACTTTACTTCCCTCCCTCAAAAAAATCTTACACCAAGACAGAGCAAACAAGACAGAACTTTTCTTAATTTGGTGTAATTATTGATAAATATCACCACGATACATGCTTTGATCATGGGGAAAAAGAAAGCACTAAGTTTTCCCACATGGGATTATTGTGACTTTTTATTATCTGTATTAAATGACTAAGAGTGCTTCCCTTTGCCACCTGCTGCATCACAACACCTCCCTGCCAAGTTCTTTCCCACTTCTTACCTTGTCATCTCTTCCTCTAGCTCTGGATTCCCTCTCGCGGCTGCCGGAAGATTTCTCCCCCTTGGACACCAGGTGTGCTCTGCCCGCGGGCCCGCGGGGCTGAAGTCCTGGGGAGTCTTTCTTCAAGGATTTTCCATCTCGGTTGGGACGTTTTATCTGAGGTGGAGCCCTAACAACAGCAACCACAACAAAAACATGCTACAAACAGCGAAAAAAAGAGCAACATTACGAAGGAAGGATTCTAATTTGCCTTCGTACGTTATTACTAAAGCTGCCAAGACCCTAAGATTTATTTCCCTCTATCTGCAAATCCAAACCCACATTTCTGGTTCTGTCTGATACCCAAAGTAAGAAGAAAAAACACAAAAGAAAAAATTAACAACATTATCAGATCAGTACTCCTAATCAGTCTCATATCAAACCAACACCCAGGTAACAAAAGAGGAAACAATTTAGTGGAAGTCTTCAAATTGACTATTCCTCTGACTCCAAACCAAGAGATTATATTAGGCTACATTCACATGCACAAATTCTACGCAAACAGATGACACTCCTGGTAAAATAAAAATTTTAAAAATAGAGAAATAAAAAAAAAGGTGGCTAAAAGCTTTGACAGGCCCCAAAACAAAAGAGGGAGGCTTTTAAACAATCCGCCTACCTCTGACTTCATTCCCCTGTGTGAAAATGTCAAAACATAAAAACTGCCTTGAAAGCAAAAGCAAACAGAACCGAACTGCAACAACCTATATTTGTGTACATCACCCACGATGTCAAAGAGTACTCAGCAGTAGAATGAGGAGAAAGAATTTGGTTTTAAGACAAGGTGTCATTGTCATTTTTCTCTAGGGATTGAATTTGAAATACAGAACTAAAATAAACAGCCAGGAATGTCACCCAAATTTATTAAGTGTCCACTATTGAATCTTGTACTGATTCTTGTTTTGAGTAACTCAGAATTTGTTAACCCCAAAACCATTTTCCTGGAATATGCTTTAAACTGAGTACATTCTTAAACACACTGCCGGATACAACGGCAACATTTTGCTTTTCATGCCTTTTCTTCAAACTAAAGAGCATAGAACATTACCTGAGTTTCCTTACTTATTTGCATGAGATTTAAATTTCAGCTTAAAAGAAGCAGATGAACTATTGGGGCTTTACCACTAAGGAAAATACAAGAATAAATACATCTTGAACTTTACATAACATTACCATAGAAAATCTGAGTTATTTCTACCACTCACAAAAGTAATCAGCATTAACATAATTTTACACTTATATTCTTAGGGGTTTTTTTTGAAAAGCAAAGATATTTTTGATAATCATAAAGCACAGAAAGTTATAAATAAACTTAGCATTTCTTTCCATTAACCAAGATCTCTCATTTTACTTTGCTCCTTTGCTTATGTGACTATACACGTTAAAATTCTGTGCTCTTATGTTAGAAAAATATATTGGCATGATAAATGTTATTTTTGTCTGTAAACTGAATCTGTTTCCAACCAGCTCTGTTAGGTTGCAAATAGGGATTTCAGAAAATGCGCAAGCATCTATTTTAAGAAATCTATTAGCTAACTGAAGTTACCTTAAATATGGTTACAGAAGAGATATACCATGTGTAACAGAACATGTTTAGCAATTAAACTAACCAATGGATTAAACACAGGTTGAATTATCTGTAGCTAGGGAGTGATTTCTAACTACCATGTCCTTCAAGATCCTTCAGTTCCAGCTCCTTACAGTTTCCTCAGTCACCAATTAATTCTTTTGCTCAAATAAGCTGAAATGGAAAAGTTTTCTCCTTGCACATGAGAACATCAGCTGTCAACAAAAGCCCACTTACCTCTGCAACAGACTAATTCCAGGCACTTAGTTACCCCTACCAGAATAAAGGAGTGACTCTCTTTAGAATGTAAGAAATAAATCTGACTGTAGTTTAAATACCTTTTTCTCAATGAATTAGATTTATTCATTATTACAAGTGATTAAATTAAATGTAATAAATGTGTGAATTAAATGTGATTTTCATGTTAAGAAAGCATTCAAAAACAAATATAAAATTATGGTGAACCACCTTTATTCCACCCACTCTGCTTGAGCCTCTCCTTACCTGTGTTCAGCTGGAACAGGAGGAGGCCAAACAGCTGGATCTCTGAAAGGCTCATCTTGACAGGATACAGAGATATCTGGAGGTCTGTCCATTTTAAAACTCTCTAAAGTGTTGACAATGCTCTTAACTTGTTCATATTCTTCAACTAATTCTTGTCTGACCTTGAGAAATACATATGTTATTTAAAAATTGTTACAATCCAAAGTTTAAAAAGAACTGAACAGAGAAAGTACCTCAAGAACATATGCTAACCTCAAAGGCAGGGACTCACAAGTCTTCTTATTCACAAACCCCAGACCCATCAGGCTGATTATAGACCTTTAACAGCAGCATAAACAACTGAATCTCTGTTGAGTTCATTTTCTTGCTTGTTAATGTCCCAACCAGACATGATTGCTAACGCAGTGATCACTCTCCTGTCACGTGTGCTGATACTTGGATTTATGTCTGCATGTTGACATGTATGCACACATACTCTCATACTAGTAAGGGTGGTGTTAGCAGATCTACAGTAATTTGCTACTACTCTGGTATAGAAGATCTCTGATTACAGTCTCTGAGTCCTAGTTATAAAACCAGCCAAATCATTAAAATATATTACAAAATTAACTCCTTGAGGAGCACAGCATTAGAGTGTGTCCAAAGGAGAGCAACTAAGATGGTGAAAGGGCAAGGGCAAGACTTATGAGGAGCAGCTGAGCTCACTTGGCTTGTTCAGCTTGGAGAAGAGAAGGCCGAGGAGTGACCTCACAGTGGTCTACAACTTCCTCAAGGCAGGCAGTGGAGAGGGAGCTGCTGATCTCCTCTCCCTGGGGACTAGAGACAAGGACTCAAGAGATGGAATAAAGCTGCATCAGGGCAAGTTCAAACTGGACATTAGGTTCTTCACTGAGAGGCTGGTCAGTCACTGGAACAGGCTCCCCAGTAAAGTAGTCATAGAACCAAGTCTGCCAGAGTTCAAGGAGTGCCTAGACAATGCTCTTAGTCATGTGGTTTAGTTTTAGGTAGGAGCAAGGACTTGGACTCCATGATCCTTAAGAGATCCTTCCAGCTTGAGAGTTTCCACCATGATTTTATTAATATATGTGACTGTCATCAGCAAGACACTGGTATGAACAGAAGGAAAGAGAAGGGTAAATCCCCAAGGCCCTGCACAGATCTTGAAGCACTTCATTTACTTTACCAGAAGCTTTATAAACACCTGTACAAAAAGAGCCTTAAGTATAGGAAGATCTTGATCATTTCACAAACCAAAGCAGCCTTCTTGCTCATTCCAGATAGGGAAATTGTATCTTTCCAAAGTCACAAAGCATCCAGCTCAGGCAGGATTATTCCTGCCCTGCTTTTCTCTCTGCTTTCTCACCACACAATCAGTGGACACATACCCCAATGTGAGAGCTTCCAGCTGAGTTACAAATGTGATTGATTACTAACTTGGTTCTTTCAAACTGTCTTCACACACATCACTTCTGTCCAAAAATAAATCCAGCCAAACAGCAGCTGTGAGGTACAAAGGAATGATACAGCATAAACCCTCCAGGGCACCACTCCGCAAGAGACAGTCACTTCCTACTCCAGTGCCCCAAGAGTACTGACAAGATTCCTTCTATCAGCCTTCCAACACATGCAGAGAAATTGGTGGAAAACAACTTTCTAGCACTAACAGCCAGCATGCTGTCATTCACTTCACTGCACCAGCAAGAGGATGGTATCTGAAAACTGAGGGAATCTGATCATTTGATGCTTTGGAAGATGAAAACAGACTAACCACAGCCAGCCATCTCTTAGCCAGACCTGAGCAGACCAAACTCTGAAATACACACCCTATTTCTTAGTCAATATCTGGCAAATCAACCAACAAGGAGTCCTCAACGTGTGGACCACAAAGGAAAACCAGCCATAAACTCCTAGAGACCTTAAAGTAACTGACTCAGATGAAACACATGCAGAAAGACTTCCTTGCAGCTGAGAAACAACTCGGACACGGGCCAAAAAAGGCTGTGCCATAAGTTGAACTGTGAAGTTGAAGTGTGAAGTTGACTGAGCAGCGTCTTTCAGTGACCACTGCCACTCTGAAGCAACCTAGGAAGGCTGCAAATGGAAAAAGGACTGGTTTAGACCCATCATCTCTTTGTCCTCCATCATATACACTCTTATGTGCCAGAACCCTCAGGAGGCTCTAGCTCAGGTTTTAGAGAGCCTGAAGAAAGATTTTAAGTTATTTATGTTTAAGCAGCTTCAAGAGGTAGTGTGCCAAGTTAGCAGCTCACCACTGCCAAACAGAAAAAACTCCCTTCACTTCTCCCCAACTACACTCTGCCCCTATTCTTCTGGATTCAATTCTGGCATCTCAATACAGTAAGACAGCTTGGTAAAATGGCAAAAAAATTTGCCTAGGAGGGTAAAAGAAAATGAAGGACACTTCTGCTAGGTTAGCAAGCTGCACATTCACACCATCCTGTGATCAGGTAAATCCCAGGGAAAAAAAAAAAATGACAGGGGGCAGAGGAGGGAGAGAAGCTGGCACAGATGGAGAGAAGACAAGGTAGGGAAGAGCTTGGCCTCTCTAGGCATGGCAGGTGTTAGCTGGATTCAGCTACCAAGTGAAGCTGCCTGGTCCCCAGAGCCAGGCTCTGGTACATCAGCCGCTCCTACCAGCCACATCACTTCCTCCACAGAAGCAACATCGTGGGCACTAGGTGACATTGGAAGGCCCAGTAAAAAGCCTTTCAGCCCACGGGAAGGCCCCAAGCTTTGTTTTGACATGTCAACCCCAAGAATTTCCAGTAACCAAGCAGAAAACACATCCTATCACATGGGTATAAAACAGTGAACAAGAACTGAGTTCACTCGTTCTTAGTGGTAGTTATGACACTCATTTTGGAGAGTACCTCTGTATTTCATAATCTGGCAACTGTTATACCTTTTCCATCACCAGCTTTTATTTGCTATGCTAGAGGTTGTACTTCTATACCCACTGCAATAAATATGGGTATTTGTACCTTGGTAAATACAAATAATGTGTGGGACTTTTGCTGAAGAAAAACTGATCAAGTTTACCTGTGTTTTCCAAACCTGAAATTACTACCTGCAATTAGTGTTAGTTATTCAACAAGCTCGATCTTTTAGAAAGTGAAAATAAAAAGTCCTTAAACCATATCCAAAACAGATACCCTGCAACCCTGTCTGATCCCATGGAGTGAAGGTATAGCTCTTATAATGACATCTATTCATGAGTTGCCCCCAGAATGATTTTTAATTAATCACAATGTAACCTACTAAATGTCAATGAAACAGCCATGAAGCAAAAAACTACAAAAGCATAGATCAACCGAAGTGTGTTTGAAATAATAAAAAGAAGAATTCACCCTTTATTCTTTAAGCAGGAATACAGTGCACCTAATCACCTGCACCAGTGACCATAGTCAGTCAGGGTGTCTTGCTGGCTGCTCTAAGAGCTCCGGGAATCATTGAACTCCTGCCTGAGCTCCAGTGGAGGCCCCTGTGCTCTCAGCTCTTGTGCAACACAGAGCACATGGCTCTAACACGCAGCAGGTTTTGCTTGACAGCCGCTGGCCTTGTCGTAAGCCAGTGCTACCTCCCAGGGGCACGCTCTGCTGTCATTCTGCAGCTGCTGAACTGTCACTGAAGCAGCTCGTTCCTACAAGCCAGCTGTCTAGTAAAAACACTGCAACAGCCAAGAAACTCTCTCAGAATAAACAGGGAGAATGTCAACACAAGTAAAGTTCACAGTAGTGGTCATGAGACTAAATCTACCTTTTAGTTTTGGTAAGGATGAGCTGCTTCTGATTTTGAATCTTTCCAGTCCCAGCCAGTATTTACATTAATTAATATGCCTACCTGTCAGCCAAATCTCAAAGCACAACAAAGTAATTTTTTTCTTTTTTAAATGAGCTCAGGAGGCCTAGGAGTGAAGATGCAAATGGACTACACTCAGCCAACCCAAGTGCAAGCTGAGAATTCCCTGGATGCAAAACAAGGATGGGTCCCAAGAGGAGGTCACCCTGATATCCCCAAGACAAACCAGTCACGAGATGTTCAATGGCTGTGAATTCTCCATGAAGTCAGAGGAATTCTTATACTGTCCTGTCTCTGCTTTGGTGGATCCTCAGCGTGCATCTTTTGCCCTGTTTAAGTTCTGCAGGGTGTGCCAGACTAGAAACAAAACCCCTCTTCCCTGGTCCACACTGACTTTGAATTCCAAGAAGCAGTATTGCATCAACTGTAACTGAGCCAGTCAGTTGTTCCCAGGGGAGATGTTAACATGTTCATATTCCTCCTCATTCTAACCATCATCTCCAAGCAAGAGGCATCCTCGTAATCAAGATGTCCAGTTGCAGAGCTGAAGCTGTCTTTCTGTGTGACATGAAATACAGGCAAACAAATACTTGCACAGAACATCATTCTGCCCAGACCAACCTGTAGAAATTTGAAAACAATGACACCTGCACAAAGAGAGGTAGATCAAGAGCATTTGGAATCTGACCTGAAATCCCAACTACTTCTGGTTCACCTGGGCTTTGACATTGCTCAACAAACTACTGGGGAAAATCCTCTGTCATACACAAGGCTACAAAACAGATCCACCAGGCATGAGGTACCTGTTCAGAATGGAGCACCCACTGTGCTTGAGAAGAGACCAAACAGGAAGAACAATGGTGCATGTAAGAGAAGTGAGCTGGTCAGCTGCACAGCCACAGCTGGAACCATTCTTTGAGATGTTCCTCAAATAAACACTTTTTGTTCTACAAAGGAACATGTCCACAAACACATGAAACTTAGTTCACTGCCTCACAAGTACCAGTAGGACAAACATCCTGTTAGTGAGCTGCACGCAAACATACAGAAAGGAACGGGATGGATGCTTCATACTGACACTCGGCATCCCAGGAATCCTTCAGAAGGTTCAAGATTGTGAATGTGCATGCAGAAAGTACATCCCAGAGAAGAACTGATTTAAGTAACAATCTTCTCCTTTGAGCACTTTCCTACATGGACATTCAAGAGTAAAAGCTCTACCCACACAGTGTTAGTGATTGCTAAATTCCACCTTCAAAAGGTACCAGTGGTATTATCCTCTCCAGATTCCTCACATGATGGAGAAGCTGAAGAACCTGAAGAACAGGCTAGTTCCATATGCTTGAGGAGACAGAATTTCAGGTAAAAATCAACTGTATTAATCTACCCTTAACCATGACCTAAGGGTTGATTTGCTTCTCAAGCCACTTGCAAGAACCACAGTGGTATGGGAATCTTCTGCTTCTGCACATTACTGGTACCAAGTGGGTTGGACCTGAAATTTGCTAAACCTACAGAATGTGTATGGCATAACTCTTTAATGAGAAAAATCTAAAATTAATATCTAGATATTGCTTTAATACTGTGAATGAATGTTACTTGTGATCCAACTTCTCAGTTAAATTTTTTTTCAGAACAGGTTGTCGGTCAAGACAGCTCCTTGACTGTGACTGAGTTTGGATGTAGCTGCTGTTGGAGCTGGAAAGTAGTGCTAACATCCATATCATCAGATTCTCACTTAGTCTGTCTCAAGGAGTGAGAAAGCACAACAATTATTCATAAAGAGTGGGTAAATAAAGTAGGTCTATCTCTATAGGTCTCACCAAAACATTCCGGTTCTGGTATGGAAAAGCTAGCAGTTCCAGGGCTGCATCATTTGCTCTTGGGCTGTATCATTTTGTTCCCATTAATGAATGAGAAGGCAAATGCTAGAGATGAAGCCCTTAATTTTTTCTTTTTTTTTCAGCCACACATCTTACTTTTTGCTGTTTATCTCTGAGCCTGGCACTAGTAACAGCAAAACAATATTCTGACAAAGCTCATCTGCCACTACTGTGTTGCGAAGTTTCAGAATTAACGTGAGTGCACAGCGTGACAGATGCTACCCTACCTGCTGCAGATCTTATTTGGGACAGATCTCTAAAGCATTTATGTGACATGGTCAGGGTCCATTCTTCTTTTGCCTAAAGGGGATAATTTCTGAAAAGGTGTCAACTTCAGATCCTCTGCTAGAGAGCCAGCTGCCTTCCCCAGGGAAGAAATCCTGGAAACTGTGTTAATGGTCCTTTCGTACTTGCACTTTGTCTCCAAAGTGCAGCACACATTCCATGGTGCACTTTGGTGCAGGCTTCTCTGAAGCAGTTCAAACAACACACAATAACACAAGACTTTGAGTGACTTTCACAACACAAGAGCTGTTGAAAGTTTATTGGAAGAATCCCTGTCATCAGAGGAAACACTAAATACTAGATGTGAAAACAGTGCAGTGGTTCAGCTGCAGAATGAGGAAATCCTCATGCTCTACCTTCACATCAGCTACAAGTTTGGCAGGAACTAAGGACATGTACTGGGCATAAACACCTTGTATCAGCAGGTCCTGGGGTGGGAAAAAGCTTGAATACAAGTACTTGAATGTGAATATCTCCTACGCAACATCCAGCTTACTACATTACCAGGAAAACTATCTCTGCTGGATGTACATGCACATGCTTTGCAGACAAGCTTTTCATAAACAGACTTCTACAGTTCTATGATAAACACCTGTAACAAGTACTGTTACTACAAAGTGATTATTAACAGTGTTGCACTTATCAGTACACAAAATACTCTATGTTAGTGTCAGAAGTTTCAAACACAAACTCATAAACAAATCATCTGCTGCAATAAAAAGGAAAATGTGCTTCTGTTTTTAAGTGATATCATCTAAACATATGATATTTAGAAAAACTCTCACTGAAATCATCTCTTTAGCTACCTACTGCAAAACTGTATCTTTTATAGGAGCTAATTATTCTTTCAAAACACAGACTTAATGCAACACAAATTCTTTATTCTAGGAAGCATCTTTATATGGTTTTTATCCTTTTTTATGTTTATAGAACACAGTTTGTACCATGAAAAACGGGCCAAAAAATGCAAGGAAGACTTAAATACTAAAAGTAATAAATAGATGTCCTTGGGGGTTCTTATATTTCACCTGCAGATTACTTCCATGGCTTCAACAGTACTCTGTCTAGCAGGGAAATGGATGTGTGCAAGATTCGGGCTAAGAGTATGACTTGCGGTTTTAGAAATCTGATTTGTACAAATTTGTACACTATAGTCATTTAGTTAGCTGCTACTCAGACAACAATTCTAGTGATGCTAACCCACCCACTCACAGTTTGGTTTACTGGACATTAGATGGCCAAAAGATACAAGGGGAAAAGGAAGTCCTTAATTTTTTTCAAAAGTATGCAATCACAGACAGTATGCACACACAAACAGACCTGGAATTAGACAGACATCCTAAGTGAAAACAACAAAAGAATTGATTCAGTTAGAACAATAGAATTCCTTCTGAACACACCTTGAAAATTACTTTCCTATGAATATCAACAAAATATTGTACAAATGTTGCCAACATCACTGAAATATAAGTCCTCTACATCTTACAAGGTTTGGGAGGTATAGTGTAGTCTTCAAATATCAAGTAATAGAATATGGGCAATGTTATTTCACCCTACCTGTTGCCATTTGCCCTTAATTGCTGGATCTCTGATCGACTGGCAATGCCTCTGGATTTGCTGGATGACGCCCTGGTAATATACCATAGAAGAGTCATAATTCCCAAGGAGTGCATATTCTCTTCCTTTTTTGGCATTATCACAAATCTCTGCTAAATTCATCTTCACTCAGAAATCTAAAAGAGAACATAATTACCAGAAAAATGAATTTTACGTGTTGTAGAATAATTCAGACAGTGACGCTTTAGTTTTGTTATTTCTCTCATAGCTGAATTGTGTCTTTCCAACACTGCTCCCATCTAGTCCTGCTCTTCTACAACCGTTTATGTCTGGACTATCTCTTTACTAGCCTAAGGGTTTCAGATCATGAATAGTAACTCTTTTATAGTGATGAAAAACATGACTCCTTTGCTGCCTTTGGCCCCAATCCTGTTAAATTAATGCAAGAAAATTAAATGCCCTGCCCACACTGAACCTAACAAACTAAACTTTCATTTGTAGATCACTACAATGTATTAGCAGCCATCAGCCGTGAATCACAAATCACATGAGGCATTAAATTGCTTTTTATGCTGTTGTATTACATACGTGCCTAAATGTGCCAGCCAGCATCAGGGATGTCTGTACTTCACACTTTCAAGAGCCCTCACCCTAATGAGATTATGATATGGTTGAATGACTGCTCTACTATAGACGAAGTTGAGAGCCTCATTCTGTTTAAGTATTCTTTCAGAGTACTCCAACATCCACATCCTGACTTGGATTTTTTCATTAAATTTAACATGTCACTTTGGGATTTATGGCAGAGTTACCAATCCAAATTTAACATTCCTTAGAACAGTGATTCCCAAAGTACAACCTTCCCCTAGTCCTCAAATTGCAGAACGACTTTAAGGCAAACCCATAGCCCAGATTTTCCCAGTAACCATTCAAGAAAGCAATAACCTAGACATTCAGAATTAATCTGTGTTGTACAGCTAGGTTTCTATTTAAGGTTCAAGATTGAAGCAGTGCCTGCCCTTCTATCTGAATCTTACGTGACCCAAAGTTTAGGTCCTGACCACAGAAAAAGAGCATCAGTTTCTTTCCCTTGTACTCTGACTCAGAATGTGTAGGGCTCCTGATATTCACCCAGATATAAACCTCTGGAAATGAAAAAAAATAAAATAAAATAAAAGCTATTCATAGCTATGTGATGCAGAGTTGCATTAAGCAAGAGAGAGGAAGTCAGCTACGGAGGGTGGTCCACTAGTTTCATCAAGGGTTTGGTAAGACCAAGGAGGTGAAGAAGAAACCGGGAAGGAGGGATACAAACACAGTTCAGGCTACACAGCTGAAAACAGCCCATGCTACAGGAGTGCACACAGAAGGAACAGGTGGTAGCAGACAGAAGCCAGAAGAGGGAGAAGCAACCTTTTATATCCTAGTGGGTTATAAAAATGTTAGTAGGTTTTATAAACAGACAAGACAAGAGCAAGATGGCATTAAGGAGGATGTGTCTTACGCCTCTGTATTCCCTTGTGCTCAGCAAAATTCAAACCCCTGACAATTTAAACAGACATCCACATTATGCCCTGAGCAAATACACGCTGCACCTCCCAAAGGTGGCACACTGATGGTTCTAACTGCTGCCTGCAGCTGCACACCAGGTCTGCTCCACCACCTCATCACTCCTGCTCCCTGCAACAAAGTCATGGAGACCTGCCACCCTCACTTAAACCCACAGGTCACACAGCTTGCATGTGGCTGATGACTCTGATAGCAAGAACATGCTGCTACCCTGCAGCTGACACTCCACCAAGCACAGCAGGACATACTGGGGCTTTACTTGTCTTCATGCTGTGCTGTACATTTCAGCTTGCATGGCATTTCTGCTGGCTGTCGTAAACTACTGGGAAGGAGAAAATCTAAGGTGGAAAGTGTGACAACAGAATTTTGTTTCCTGACATAGGCAGGATGCATAATTACTGAGAGCTAGATCTGCAGCAACTGACCATTTAATTTTTAAATACAGAAGATCATAACTAATAGGAAAAAAAGTGCTATCACTCACGTGGCACTGGAAATGGATAAAATAGGAGCAGAAGATAGGTTATAACCCATTCAGATCTCATGAGTCAACTTATAAAAGAACAGAACACCATCAGGGGCAGAATCCATTAACCTGTCTTCAAACACATGCAGGTTAGGATCTGCTTCACAACCAGCCTGTCGCTGTTAAGGAAAATATTCTTCACATCTCTGGAGGTTTTCCCCATATGTAGTGAAAGAGAGTGAGTAAATAAAACATTCTTAAGGAACTGCTGAATTCAATTCCTAAAATTCCATTAAACAGAACACATACTTGCTTTGCAGCCTCTTGTGCCTCTTTACTACAGCTAGTTCCCACCCTCCGGACATATTTGACTCCCTTTTGCATTAAGGGGGCTGATACATCCAACCCCCCTTAATTCCAGAACAGTTCCCTGCTCACCAGAAGAGACAGCCTCCTCATCTCTCTCTGTGGTGGAAGCTGGGGTCCACAGGCAGCAGGAAAGCCATAGGTGCCATGAAAAAGTGCCCACTTCAGGACAGTGGGTAGACAAGGAAGCTTGAGAGGCAGAATGTAGAAAAATTTATGTGGTTTTAAAATCGCAGGAGCAAACCAAACAAGACTCTCCCATTTCCTCCAGCAACCAAGAGTTTGGGGGCTTCTCATGCTTGTGATGCCAAAGCTTAAGCATGAGCTTGATGCCTGGTGTGTCACACTGAAGAGCTTATAAAACTCTGGCAGGCTCTGAAACTTGAAGCATGGAGGGAAGCTGGTGGATGTACACTTATGTACCTACTAAGCAGTCAATACATCCACAGCTAGGCTGACAAAAGCCCCTGGATCTTTCTTGTGGATTCAGGCACTTCAGTTTTTACTTATCACCTGCCCTAGACACGGAAGCAGGTCACATAGCTTGAAAAGGGGAATATAATGTCACCCATTTACCTGAGCCACATTTGAAACAGCAGCTGTAGGCCTCAGTCTTAAATCAGTCTTTCCTGGAATCCCAGGCAGTTCTCTGAGATTCTACTGCTATTTAAAACTAATGCTACAACTGTTTTAAACAAACGACAAGCCTCCTATGCACACCAGTGAAGGTAATGTTACTACAGAATAACCAAAGCAAATCAAACCAAGTAAGTTCCAAATCAAGGAAAAAGTATTTTTAGAGAGGAGTTATTTCCTGTGTTGTTTTCTGGACATCCCATTCTTCAATGTCAGGGATGGGGAGGGAGGGAGAAGTAACCAGAACTAGGTGATGACCTTTACGTGTTATGTACTCACTCTTTGTTATCTGTTCTACATTGTATTATAGAGTTCATACAACATCAGAGACGTCCAAGGAACCAGAAATACAGAAATCATAAACAGAGCATTTTGTTGTTTGTTAACAATAAACTAGACAAACAAACTGGAGCTCTGTTTAGATATTAAATTTTCCTACCATACCACAGCCACATCTTTTAAGTAAATATTCAGCCAGGGACAACTGTTGTCAAGTACATTTAGAACAACTTACACACTACTTGTGACACCAGCTTTTCATTCTATCATTGCGTGGTTCTCTCCTGCACTAGACCGTAACAGCTCCACTGCATGTCAAGATATCCTTGGAGATTCCTTAGTTCACGGATCATTGACAAGAAGAGACATTACAGACATTCATGTCGGCATAGCCGCCACACATGGGGTCTTAAACCCACTTGTTAAAAACCCTGCAGCAGACAGGTTAAAAGGTCACAGGGGATATTAATCTCTATTCTTTGGAGCATAAACTGAGCTGATCCCTATCTGGGGTCAGAAAAGAATTCTTCTCCCAGAACTAAAGCAATGCACAATTGAGCAAGATCCAAAGACAGTCTCTACTTTAACATTAAAGCATTATACACAAAAAACATATCCATGGGCAGATACAGTGACTGTGTGAACAGGCAAAGGAGGACAGTTTGCTTAGCACACTGTTCCAAACTTGTGTGCAACACCAGTGGGAATGGATACAGGACAGGCCCCCTTCAAACCATCTCTCTCAGTGTTATCTCACCACAGTGTTACCAGAGGCAGCAAATGCTCTCCCCTGTGGAGGGAGTCTGCAGCAGTGCTTTTCCTTTTGCTTGATCCCGAACATTCACTCTACAAGTTCCAAAATGGAAGGCATCTGCTATCTTTACATGTCTCCTTTATGCATGTGTTTTGACACAACCGGTGACACCACTGGATCCCATTTTCTCCACAAACCCTTGACTCTTGCACAGGATGGAGGACTCTCATTAAATGAGCTGTTATTAAATGAGCTGCACTTTTGCTTTATTCTCATTGTTTCAATAGTCACATCAAGACTTATTTAATACCTACTAATCAGACTTTTCTCCAAATCAGATGTTAATTCTTCACTGAGAAGGCTATACCATATGTGGATTTTTCCGGACATGTGTCTTCCTCTGATCAAAATTTTACCCAGGCAAAACAAAAACATTCCACAGCTCCCTGAGATTGCTGGACATATGCTTTCACATCATGGCAGCCCTGCTGACTGGACAGCTGAACATCTGGAAAGGCCTGGACATACGCTGATGAAGACTGCCTACTAATCCTGTTTCTCATTTTCTGTAAATCAGCCGTGCATGATGTTGGGCATCCCGAAATGCAATGTAAGAGTTACAACGAATGTCACAAGATAGAGAGTCATACTGATAGGCACCATCTTCTGAATGCAGTGCTTATGACTGAGCTATGACTGTACATTTTCCACTTCTGCAAGGCAGACCCAGGATGACTCTCTGCCACTGCACAATTCCAGAATAGGTCAACTGCCACACACAGCAAAGCAAGGAAGAGAAGTCCAGTGTTAAGAGGTTTTGATTTTTGGATTTATACACTTTTCATGTGCACCCATTTCCATTATCAGAGTCTAAGTCATAAACTGAAGTTGTTTTTTCCTCAAATTCCTCTTACTGCTTGGAAGCTTTTCATTACAGTTAATTGAAACCTGCCCTTCTTAGGTTAAAGCCATATTGGTTTTGTAAGCTTTGACCAGTTTCAAACAGCTCTCCTCCCCTCAATTATGTCTTCACTTAAAATAGCACAATGATACGACTTTCAGTCTCCTCTTCAAACTTAAAAGTTGTTAAAATAGAGAACATGTAACAATATGACACTGCTTTACCTGAGAAAGCATAAACTAGGTAGGAACATGAACGTTGTCAGAGGAACAAAAAAAGTGTTTTTCCCCACATAACATGTGACTCCTACTAAAAGCCTACAGAATTCTATTTCTGACTGAAATACAGACTTTATTTTTTATGTGCTTGATACATTTTATTTGATTTTTAGGAATAATATATTACAAAATGCAATAATTAAAAGAAATTAAATAAGCCTTTCCTGCTTTACTATAAAGATCATCTCTTTTGTTTTGGTGTTGGGTGTGCAGAGCAACTGATCTTCATTTCCAATAATTAACTGTCCCTGTTCAGAAGCAATTGCTGATGCTGCAGACATTATGTTTGCATGACAAAAACAACATTTTAACTGATCATTGTCAGATAAAATACAAACAAACAAAAGGCTTGCCAAGTTCCATAGCTAAATCCATCTTTCCCTGTTAACATGGCTTTGTTTGAACATGCAGCTGTGGTCCCGTGGACTGGTGTGAAAACTAACGATCATGACCTCACAGGATCACAACTCCTAATAAAAACATATCTATAAGTAAGGACATGGCTCAGTTCCAGCAGATTTGAATTTAAACTACATGTAAATGAATCAAAGATGAGAAATGTTCTATGCCCGTGCTGTTTTTTCCTTTTGCTGTGTGCATTAGCAGTGACAAGGCTGGCTACAATGGCAGCAGCACTGTTGGGGTTGCAGCAGGTTATGTCATTTTTGAAAGCAGTACAGACACCAAATAAAACACGCACAACACATACCGTGGTCCAGGAAACCCAGCACCAAGGGATCTTTTAATTCAGTCAACTGCTTTCTGCTAACTGGTTTTTGGCCTCTTTGCACTGAAACTCTGTTTTGCGATAGCAGACATGGAGTTAATGGGGAAATGTGTATGGAAGTGGGAAGGAGAAGAAGCATGCACGCAGGCCTCAAACTATTTTTGTGTGCATTCTTAACTTGAAACAGAGTTACTGTGACTGCAAGTGAAAAAAAAAATCTTCAAATGAAGACATTCACCACAAGTTAAAAGTAAACACATAAGAAAACACTAAATAGGTGGTCAGCCGTTTAATTAAAGATTAATTTAGAGATTTAAATCAGAGATTTCATTAGTTTGAAATCTCATTAGTTTGAAGTAGTTTATAACCAAACACAAAGCATCTTGGAGAATGAAATGGCAATTTGCAGAGCCTTTGAAGTACAGTTCTCTGAAGAAGTAGAAAGGAGAATCAGAGACGGCTGTGCTATTCCTAAAACTGAGCTGAACCGTATCCTTCTCCAAGCACCTCATACACCAGTTTCAGACACATCCATATGGTCACATCACCATTATTTGGGGTAATGAGGTGCTCATTAGCAAGGCTGGGTAACGAAAAGAGCTAAAACAAATGCTGTGGGGCACTCTAGGGAGCGTAACTCCATACACACGGGTCAGGCAGTGACAGGCTTGCCAGCTTCTGTTCCACCTTAGCCCTGCTGGACCCAGGCTGGCTCCACGTGTCCCTCTCCTCTCCAGCACAGCCTCCAGGGCTTCTGGCATTAGTATCAAATCAAACTCAGGCCCATGTTCAAGTGGGACCAGCCCTGAGGTGGATCAGTCAACCCCTCCTCTGACAGGATACAGGGTCCAGATACCTGAAGGATTCTGCATGGCCTATCTGGAGCTCAACAAAGTGGAAGCCAGCCCAAGTCAATAATCCTTCTGGTCCTTTGTGGAGCCACTTGCTTCTCTACATATCACGTGTGCAAGCACTTCTAGTAGAGCAAACACTCCACCAAAGACTCCCAAGATGGGTCTGCGCAGAGCCAGCTTGGGTTCCGAGTGTTTCTTAGGTCGGGCTCTGTGCCAAGAAAGGCAGTTTCACTGCTCCTGCACCTGGCCCTGGATACAGCACACCCACGTTCCCCCGCGCTGCAGCCCCTGAGCCCAGCCAGCTCCACAAAGACTTGGTGCTGCTGCTGCTCCATTTCCAGCTCAGCCAATCTGCATCCCAGATAAGCTTCCCATGAATAGCTGCAGGTTTAATACACTCACACAGGTGTTTATAACCCTGGCTCAGAAGGTCAGAATTTTGGGCTGAATACTTTTCCACCTTTTGAACCCCACTCTGAATTTCAAAGAATTGGCTCTTTAGGACTAAGGATATTTATTACTTCAATAGAATAGCATATATTTTTTAAAATATACATTTATATACATATTGCTGTTAACGCTACAGACATCAAGTCTCCAGATTTCTCAGCTCATTCCCAGAAGAATCAGCTTTATTTTTTAAAAAATTAATTACACAGAAAACCAGATAAAGGCCTATCATTGTTTTCTTGTATTCCATTTACTTCTCTGTATTTTGATTTGGATTAGGTCAGGGCAGGACCTATTTCTCCCCATTACCTGTTCAAAAGCCCAAATCTCCAAGAGCCAAGCACCCTGGAAGCACACTGCAGCTGCAATGTTCACTTCTGCAGCGTGGCAAGTACCAGGAGCTGCAAGAAGCTGAAGCCTGTCTAGGATATAGCTGACACAGGGGTGGAGTTAAAAGGAAGAAAAAAGAAACTGCTCAACAATCCGCAACTGCAATCAAGCATTCATCGGAAAAAAACCCATCTCTGTGAAATGTGAAACTGTAATAGGAATAGAAATTCAATATTCATATACAAGGGAGTACTAATGCACTGATGCTTTTAAGATACAGATTTTCAGGACAAAAAAATTACACCGCCTTATTTACCAATCATAAACATGTATTTTAAGTATGATATGTAGAGCAACTGTAATTTATTCCTCCTCATGGCTGTTAGAGAATACAAGATAATAACACTAGAAGTGTCAGGAGAGGAAATGGAGAGAGAAAAGGGACAAATGCCAATACTGACATCGTGACAAAAATTTTTTGGGGAAAAATAGAAACGTAGCAGAAAAATTTTTGAAACGTAACACTGTGTCCAGACCATCTAGTGCAACAAGCTCAACAGAGCCTAAGAGTGGTAGGAGACATGAAACTGGAAATCATAAACGCAAACTGGCTGGGGAAACTTTTCAGGGCTCCCTCTGACCACTGCCTCCTTCGTACCCATTCCCAGCCTCCGGTCTGCTCTGCCTTTTGCACAGCTCTCTCCGTCCATCTGCTCCACCACGCCTCCTCCAGCACATCTCTCCCCTTCCATCTATCCACCTATGTTCCCATGTGCCCCTTTCCTTGTATTCTTTCCCTCACTAGCACCCAGACGCCCCCAACCCATCCTCCCCTCACCGCAGGCACCCACCCCCCATTCACTCCCCTGCCCCGCGCCTCT
>WAAG01062202.1:30137-60747 GCA_013390105.1 Tichodroma muraria
ACCGCCACTCCGGCCTCCGGAGCTCCTCCGCCTTGTCCGGGCGGCGGGGGAAAAGGATTTTCCTAAAGAAAAACCCCGCGGCACCGCCGGCGATGGCTGCGGGCGCCGCCGCCCAGCCCGCGGATGACCGGGCTCCGCGCTGAGCATCCCGGGCGGAGGCGGGCGGAGAGCGTCCCGCTCGCTGCGGGAGCTGGAGCGGTGCGGGGCCCGGCCGGGCGGGAGGGAGGCAGTGCCGGAGCCAAGCGCCCGGGCTGGCTGCTGAGCGCCAGCCGTGCTCTGCGCTGTGCTGCGCCAGGGCTCGTGTCGGGAAGGCTGAAAACACAGAGTCACAGGATGCGTTGGGCTGGAAGGGACCACAGGGGCACTTTGGTCCAAACTCCCTGCTCTAGCAGGGCCATCCCAGAGCACATGGCGCAGGATTTCGTCCAGACCCTTCTTGAATAGCTCCAGTGAGGGAGGCTCCACACCCTCTCTGGGCAATCTGTTCTATTGCACGGTCACTGCACAGTAAAGAAGGCCTTCGTCATGTGCAGCTGGAACTTCCTGTGCATCAGTTTCTGCCCTTGCGTCGTGTCCTTGTAGCTGGAACCACCGAGAAGAGCTCTGAATACACATTAGAGCTCATTCACACTCTGAATGCAAACCTCATGTGCGTCCTCCTCGTCTGTGGGAGTGTCTAGGAAATGCAGAGCATACGTTTGTCCTGCGTGGGCACGCAGAAGGGCACTGGACCATCTTTGCTATAGCGGTTTAATAGGCTTTTATAGTACCGTAAAGGAACAGATGTTGGGATTTTCCCTGTTCCTGGACCAAAGTGGTATTTGGCGATCAGAGGCAGCCTCACAGCGTGGCACCACCCAGTTTGTGTCACCCCCTGAGGGTGAATGTTACCTAGCGTTTCTGAAGCAGCTCGCAGTTAATACGAGCAGCCTGGTGTCCTGCGAGGGGAGCCATGCAATTATAAACCTTTCTAGGGATGTAATTTCACAGTTAATACAAGACAGCCTGTGTCTATTGTCACCAAAAGGGGCAGTCCTGCATTCCTCTCTGATCATAGCTATGCCTTCCTGTTTGTCATTTACACCGCACTAACACTGATGATGCCATCTGGCAAGGCGAGCCTGGGATCTGATCTGGTGGAGAGCCAGTTTTGCTCCTCCAGAAAATTAACCGAGTTCAGCTGGACAAAGTTCCCGAATTAGCTGAGTCTGTAGAGCTGCTGCAGGCACAACGAAGGCAGAGGAGATGTGGAGGCAGGAACAGCCCTTCGAAATCCCGGTGAATCCGAGCTGTGTTTCTGTGCACAGCTGCACTGCTGCAGTGAGCCCTTACTGCTGAAACTACCTTGTGACAGCTCTGAGAGGGTCCCAGTGACGATGATCTTGTGATCACACCTGATAGTAGTACATGATTTCTTAGTAAAATTTCTGTTGTAGTTACTTTAAGGCAGCAGCCTGAGGTTGTATCTCACAATAAGGTTCTCAGAAATGCCAGCTGACACAAGTGAAAGAGCAGGGATTGAAACTAAACACTCAGTATGCCTCTTAAACAATACAGCATGCATGAGTGTGTCACTCATATATCTACAGATCTTGCTTCCCTCAAAATCGTGTGGAGATTCTTATGTGTTTGTGAGTATTTTGGAACTGGGGCCAAAATCGTGATGAATTCATAACAGCTGCAACTCTGGTTTCCCCCTTTTCCAGATTTCTTCGAACTTGCCTGCCCATGACATCAATTCCTGCTGGTTTTTCACATACGCAAAAGCATAGATGCTGTGCAGACCATACAGTGCTCAGCGTTTCTAGGGGAGAGCAGATGATAACCAGCTTCGTCCCAGCATTTCCATAATATCCCTTCCCACGAGACTATGTACCTCTTACCACATTAGGCAACACATTAAGTGCTTTGTCTGAGGATTGTATCCCCCAGCTAGGAGATTGAGACCCAGAGAAGGTTGGTTATTTGGGTGTAATCTCTGTTTGTCTGGTTGGGGGTTTTTCCCCCATCCCTTTTTCTAGTAACAATGGAGTCCAGCGGGGCTGCTTCCTAGTGGCAGAGGGTCCCCATGCTACAGCTGACCTCCCTTTTGAAAAGCAGTTGTTCAACACCAGAACAGTGTCAGTGTCAAGCTATTTTGAGTACTCTGAGGGAAGGTTTGGTAAGCATGGGTCTCCACAGTTTGCCAAGATATTCTGTGACTGTGTCAGCAGGAAGAACTGTGTCTTCAGGTCGCTGGCCACGCACATTAGGGGTATAGGGTAATTCATGTTGGAGGGGACATCAGAAGGTCATCTAGTCCAGCCAATCAGAAGTTCATAAACCTGTTAGTAAGCCATAGCAATGATAACTGCAAGCGTGAAATTTCTTAGTCTTTCCTATTGCTGGGTCAAATTTGAGCAAATTTGGATGGACTGCTGCAAAAAATACTGCTTCCCTGACCTCCTTATTGAAGACTCCTGCCTCCAAAGCAGTCCCTGTACTGGAAAATACTAATGTTTCTAAGCCATTTTAATGCAAAATATGATGTTAAAGTCGTCTTATGAAGAGTTTAGGCTAATTTTCTGGACCTTGTGTTGAAGCAGCTGGGACAAGTGTGTGTGTCTCATTCCACTGACTGTGCTGTGAGGCAGCAATTCCAGGCAAAGAGGAGGTAGGAAATTGCTGGGAGGGGAGGTGACACCTTAAGCCACTGAATCTTGCTCTACTCTGAGCATATTCTCATGGTTTACAACTTCTTTATTTTTTGATAGAGGCTATAAACCTAGCAGTTCTGGATAAGACATGATGTTGGTGGGTGTCAGTGAGTGTGGTTATGCAGGATCCAGCTGTGTTGGTGGAGGAGAGCATTACTCACAGCCAGACCCCAGAGACTTATCATGGCCCTTTCCAGCAATCTGCAAATCTGCCAGCAGAGCTGATTGTGTGCCCGCTCACTCTGATTTATTCTAGTCAGTTCAATCAGAAGCTGATATAAATTAATGTAGCTCTTTTGCCATGAACATTAGATTTGGTTCAGAAGTGTCTCTTCAGCTAGAGTAATTGCAGATACTGTCAGAAGTTTAAAGCTGAGCACTCTTAGGGTCTCTGACAGATTAACAAAACTGGTTTCTGAATTGATTTGGTTATCATTACATAAATTCCACTGACTAGAGGGCTGGCACAGGCTTTTAGCACAAAGTTAGCAGAGAGCTTCATTTGTAACCTCCTCCCACCCACAAAGTTCTGCAAGGAAAAGGTTGAAATCATGTGAGGAGTCTATGAATTATGAACTGCCCTCTGCTTCTGTTTTCCCTTCCCCTTGCAATTATATTTAACTGGACTACAGGAATTATTGTGCCTTCATAATAAGCTTTAATGCTCAGATGCAAACATAACTCTTTACCAAACATCTTACAGGCTGTAGGGAGAAATGCTGTAATAATGAAAAGGAAAAAACAATAGGGAAGCAGTAGGGAGAAGAAGGTGTATGTTACATATTCATGGACATTAACCTTCCAAGGGAAGTTATGCACAAATCAGTAAAGGCATCAGCAGACTGTTAATTTTCATACACACGTAGTAATTCTTCTTCTGCGTAGATATTTTTATGGAATTATATTTACCAGTATGACACATCCACCAATTTTTCTCATAGGAAAGAATCTCAGTCTGGATGCTGAGAAAGATTTAGTCAACATCCTTCCCACAAGGTACATCTCGAAGTGCTGTGAATTGTTAATAGAGAACAGTGTAAGGGAAAGCAGTTGATTTTCAAACGGGATTTCAATTAAGCCAGAAGGTGAGAGGTGGAATAGAAAAGAATGTTTTTATTTATCTAGTCAATGTAGACATCTGTCTTGTAGACTTTTGCCTCTGAGTTAAGACTTTGGGGATACAATTCCTACTTCAACCAAGTTCGATTGTGCCCTGAATGTGCTTAGTTTTTTTCCAGTGCTTATAGCAGACTCATCTGATCAACATAAATATAAGTGTTTGCACTGTAGATGTCTAAAGGTAGGTGACTGGAGTCCCACCCAATGTGTTGCGTTATTAGAGCCCTAGAGAGGGAAAACTATCATGGCAGTTTTGAGTAGGTTGATTAAAATGATGAAGAACAGGCCAGTGTCACATTATGGAAATGGAAAGCACAGGTGGAAGAGAAGACAGATCTTTGAAACGAGTTGAAACAAACCCACAGTACACTGGGAAAAAAACCCACCTGTTCTGCTTTGAGTGTGTGGACAGAAATTAGAAAAATAAACAGGAACAGGCTTTTGTTTGGTGGTACAACTCGTTAATGATAAAGTGTGAACTTTAAGCTGTTTTCTAAAGATGTGACATTCTGGAGTTGCACTGTCTGTCCCACTGCAATAATTTTGAGCCTCACTGCTCAGTTGTTACCACATTTGCAGAAGGATGGAAGTCTAACCAACTTCCTTTTAGTTTTGTAGTAAGTAGCACAGTAGAAAAGATACACTCAGCTGGTGCTTCTGCTGAGCACAAGGCAGAACTCAGCTGTTCTAGATTTCATCTGGCAGCAAGCTGCCCAGTGTGCCCATGTACAATGACTGGCAGCTGCCCGTTTCACGATACCTGCAGCACCTGCTTCTGTGCGCAAGTTGCAATACCGTGTATGATCCGTTGGCAAGTTTCTTGAAGGGATGAGGGCTAAGTGGAAATGGATACAACGCCATTGAATAGTAGGCCTTGATTGTTTGAACCAGTTACATCAGTTGAGCCCATTAACTCAGGCACAGCCATTTTAAGTCATGCTGGTATATATTATTGTCATTCCCCCATAGATGTTTCTCTGACTTAGCAGTGGTGGTTTCAAATCAGGGAGCTGTTGGGCAGCTTTTTGCACACACTGTATAGATACCACTAGAATAAACAAAGCACAGTCTAATACATAATAATGGCTTGCCCAGCATGTTTGATTTCTTAGGCCTGTTAGTTGCAGTTCCGCAGTGTGATACACTAGAAAATGAATTGGTTTTAACCATCCACTCCTGTAAACATATTCATCCAGGAGAGAAGATAGCTACATTTCAAGAGCATTCCTTCCACAACTGTCTCAAATAGTCCTCTGAATAGTGATGTGATCAATGGCAATGAGGATGTTTGCACTGGAGAAAGACACACTGAAAATTTGTGTTCTGGTGTGTGCCTTAGTATCAAGATTTTGCAGGGCTGGAGGTAAGCCATTCATCTACACTGAAAGAACAATACAACTTCTGTCGTTTATTGATAACTTCTGAAATCCCCATCATTGAATATGTAAAATGTTCTGAGTAGATAAGAGCAATTTAGACAAGATGTAATTACACTTAGATCAAAGTTCCTAATTGAAAAATTAAAAAAAAATGTTTGAGGAGAGCAATAAAGTTAAATATACATTGGTGATCATTGTGAAAAATCTCTTTTCCCTTTCTGGTCCCCTAAAACGACTACTACTGGGAATTTGCAGTGGTTTCCATGTGATCAACTTAATCTGGTTCATATTTTGAGAATAAAATTGGGAATCTTTTTTTAACTTCTGAATTTGGACCATCACTGAACAATGTGCATTCTGTTAGTGTTGTTCATTTATCTAATAAATGAGAAACATGGTTGTGTCAGTAGAGGATCGGTGGCACAAAGAACAGTATCTCATAAAAGAACAGACGTTGGCATCACAGCTTTGGTGAAACATGTTTTAAACTATTATTACATCCCATTCACATTCTCAGGGGGAATATTCAGTGCCTACGTTTAAACATCTAACTTAGATGCCTGAATTAGGAGGCTTGTCTCCCTAGATGCCTTGCATAGTTGAAGGAGTGAGAGAGGCTCCTCCAGAGAGCAGTTCAGATTGTTAGTTAGGTTTCTGCTCTGAATTATCTAGAGGAGCCTCTTCAACTTCGAATGCCTTTCTGTGCTATTCTTTGCATCTTTTCCTTGGCAACTAAACTGACTTACCTGGTCTCTACCCCTCAGCACTTGTTCTTGCCTTCTACTTTACATACCACTCTGTCTCTTGGGCTAGTGCAGGGGTTGATACGGTGGTACTGCCAGCTAGCTTGGTGAAATCATCTGAGTTGAAAGGAGCTCTGCAAAAGGAGGTGAAACTTTTAACCTAGGTCATGTCTCTGATTTTCTTAATTGCATGACCTTGTAAACAGGTCTGAGGAAGGGATGACCTTTTGCAAGGGACAGAAATGCACTGCTGACCTCTGCCAAATGTGCCACCAAGAAAAAGATATGTTTAACTTTAACGTGTAAGTTAAGGACACTGAGTCTTGTATCTAAGCATCATTCTGTTCAAGCACATTATTGTTATACCATTACAGTTTCAAAAATGTCATGGAAGTTTATTGTGGTTTGCATCACCGTAAGAAGGATGTAATCTAGCCATGTATCTCTGTTTTCCGTGTAAAAAGTGGCCATAATTTCAACAGAATTATTTATAAGATTTACAAACGTACCATGAAAAGGTATGCCAAACTTTATAAATAAGCCTAGAAGCGTGGTGTTGCCGCTAGCACAGAGCAGCTGCAGTGAAGTTGGAGTAGCTTAAGAGGTCCCCCACCCATCAGCCAAGGGCTGCTTATTTTTATCAGACATGCTGGATGCAGTGTACCTACCTTTAATGGTTTACAGTTCAGGCATCTGCTTGTAAACTAGTTGTCTTAAATTCTTTTCAAAATCAATGGAAAATCTGGCCTTTTAGATTATGCTTTATATGACCCATAAGAGATGCTCAGATATGAAATACCTACATTTGGGCAGCTGAATCCCACCTCCAGGCTGAGCAGCTGCTCCTCGTACTTGGAGCACTGCTGACTACAACAAGCGAGCTTCAACTGCCCTGTGTGCTGATCTCTAAAACAACACAGGCTCAGCTGTTAGTATGTCACTAAAGCTTCATTTTCTGGTTATTAAAACTCATTCCAGTTCAGACAGACTTGATGCTACTGGTGTCCACCACCAGGACACTTTTGCAGTCTCTGGCAGTTAAGGTATTTCATGTTGTTACAGAATTAACCATCCTGTTATAAAACAGTATTCTTTTAAAACAAGCATGTATTAGGAATGCGAGCCACCAACCCAATGAGGTGAGAGAATTATTAGTAGTTTTTAATAGTTTTGCATGGCATCTTTTGCTGCTTTTTAAAGTTCAGTAGTCATCAGGTAGGCATCTTAATAACCTGTGAAGAGATTGTTTAATTATATTTTTCTGTGACCTTCTATAACTTGACCTACCTAATTGCTTCTTTTAGCTGAAGTACTCACCTCTTTCTGGTCCTTCTCCATGCAAGTAAGAATAAAAACGTTCCTAAAGGTTTAAATAAGGAAGAAGCTAAAACCGACAAGGAAGCACAGCTGAAGCTAAACTTCTATATGCTAAGCTGAAGTTAGACCTATATATACTGTTGTCTTCCTGTATGCATTACTTCATTCAAATAATTTTTCATGTCACCTTAAAAGAAAAAAAAAAAAAAAGAGGGGAAGTGTTGCATTTAATTTTCATATTTGTTGCATTTTTAAATGTAGTGAAGTTACAAAATGAGCCTGTTGTGGCTTAACCCCAGTAGCCAGCTCAGCCCCACACAGCTGCTCATTCACTCCCCAGACAGTGGGATGGGAGAATCAGAAGGGTAAAAGCGAGAAAACTCACAGGCTGAGATAAAGACAGTTTAATAGGTAATGCACAAGCCCCACAAGCAAGCAAAGAAAATTAAGGAATTCATTCACAGCTTCCCAGAGCCAGGCAGGTGTTCAGCCATCTCCCAGAAAAGCCAGGCTCCATCATGCTTAATGATTACTTGGGAAGATAACATCTTCAAGATCAAGATCAACTCTGAACATCTCCCCTTCTTCCTTCTTCCTCCAGCTTTAGGTGCTGAGCATGACACCACGAGGTTTGGGATATCCCTTTGGTCAGCTGGGGTCAGCTGTCCCTGCTGTGTCCCCTCCCAGCTCCATGTGCACCCCCAGCCCACTCGCTGGTGGGGTGGGGTGGGGTGAGAGACAGAAAAGGCCTTGACCCTGTGTAAGCCCTGCTCAGCAGTAACCAAAGCATCCCCGTGTTATTGCTGTGTCCAGCACAAATCCAAAACACAGCCCTGCACCAGCTACTGTGAAGAAAATTACCCCAGCCAAAATCAATACAAGAGCCTTAAGTCTTCACATCCTTTTACAGTGTAGAAATACATGTATGATGAGGGTACTTGTTCATAAGAAAATACAAGATTGAGGTTTCCATAATTACAGATTACAAAAGAACTAAGGTTATTGAAAGAAGTTGTTCCAAGTGCACGGAGAGTAATATTCTACGGATTTCTCTGGATAGGGAAGGTGGTCCTGTGCTCTTTTTCCTTGTCATCTTTTTTCATTTTTATTCTGGGTTTCTGTTTTGCTCAGACACCAAAAAATCCCCCTCCTATTGAGACAGTCATTGGGACCTTTCTGCCTGATGAAAGCAGCCTCCAGCACTACTGTTCAGTGCAGTGCTGGCTGATGTGGGCAGACAACCTATGCCATTACTTGCAAGTGTCTGCAAAGTCTATATTCACACAAGAGAGGGAGCAGTTTTTCATCCCAAGTGAAAGTTTTTCAACCCAGTTTTTCCATCTCAGTGGTGGGTGCTGATGCACACACAGGATGCTTAGGGCTGTTCCAGACTGCTCTGTCCATGCCACACAGCCCTGTACCCTGGATCTCATATGTTTGTACCTATGGTGTCCATCTCTGCCCAGTGCAGAACCTGCAGGAATAGTGTTGGAAGACAGCATGGGTCTGGGAGAGCCAAATATAATGTTCTTGGCCTTACTGCCATTTGGGGGGAATCTAGAGAGTGAACGCATGGGATGTACCTGAAGAGGTCCCTAAGGAGAAAGCTGCAGTTCAGCTGAGGGGACAGTTGGGTGCTCAGGCCTCCTCCCATGACCTCAATGTGGAACATAGTGGTGACATTTCCTAAGTACCCAGTTTTAGTCCTGTGGAGGGATGAGTCCAGTATAAACACATACATTCATATAGATTAGCTGAGCATGTGTGTTATTGTATGCAGATTTTGGAAACACAAGTGGTTAATACCATATATCGGAGGCACTTATTCTTTCATATGTACTGCTGAAATAAAACCACTTACATTTCTAGTTAGTAGCTCTACCTGCCACTTGGCAGAGCTTTGGCTGGGTCTTAGATCTAAACATAACATTTGCCTTCCTGAGAGAGCCTACACTTCACTGATATTCTTAGTAGAAATGCATTGCAAAAGTGAAATAGATTATATTAATTGTTAACTAGGAGCTTTCTATCCACTGCATAGGAAGCCCTTATTACATTTTTCATCAGTCCATATGTCATCTAAATATAATGTGCTGAATTACTAATGCAGGACAATAAATAACATTATGATTATGTGTTACGGGTGCCACCTCATATGTGCACACCAAGTAATTATAGTTGGAATGAGTAATGGAGATTTGAGTGTTATATTTAGGAATACATTAGAAAGGACACAATTTGTCATTAAGAATGGTAATTGTCTCATCTCACTTTGCAGATTCAATAAGTAGGTGTCCATACTAAGCCAGTCATCTGTGACTGCATCTGTGATCAGTGGAGAAGAACAGGGACTTCAAAAGACAAATGGTCCCTCCTCTCTTAGACAAATATTTTCAGAGGACTGCATCTCAAAATCTCACACAAACAGAAAATCTTCAACGACATCTTTCTGGTGAAAAAAAATAACATCCAGGAAGACCTGGTCACACATTGTAACCTTTCTCAGATGAATCTCCAAGTCTTCTCTGCTTCAGTGAATGATCATCCATAGTGAAACTTTTGACTGTGTTTATTTAAGCCTTTTTTTATGTTCCAGTGATGATACTTTCACCATTTCTCTAGGTAGTCTGTGCCAGTGCTTAATTTTCCTTAATCCTGAACTGTTGTCTAGTGGTTTAATGTAAATATCCTTTACTGCAATTTATCCCTACTGCTTCTTGTTCTAATAGACATATACAAGTTTATTCATCATTTTTCACAAGTACTTTTCACATATTTAAAGATTCCCCTGCCCCCAGTTTTCTTTCTTCTTGACATCATTTGTGTCTTGACACTGAACTAAAGTACCAGTAAAGTGATATTAGCAGGATTTATGTAGAGTGAAACCTTCCCTCCCCTACCCCTTCAGGGCCCTCAGTAACCTCAGTGTTGCACAGGCTCCGTGTTAGCACTGATCCATCTTGCTGCACCCATGCTGTGGCACCCTAATGCTGTTGGTCTCTCAGCCCTGGCTAATTCAAATGAGCACTCCCAGCTCCTTCCTGGTAAATTAGAGAGAGGAGAGAGTTAAGTGTTTGGTTGTTTAACATTTTTTATGGACACTAGCTGGTTCACAGTTTTCCAAGGCATGATGTCCACACTCAAAAGTGACAGTCTGGGGACTTGTTAGCCAGTGTTTACAAGCATAATGTAGTTTTTGACTCCTATCTGCCCTTTTAATTTTCACGTGCCATTTTCACTATCCTTCCGTGCTTTCTAATTTCTTTACAGTAATACCTTCATAATTTCCACAAACCGTTCAACAGGAATCTAGCCTTTTTTTTTGAGTGTACTGAAATAGGCTTAAGGATCATGTGAGTTACGCTTCACACAGAACATTTCACAGAACTGTACATTATACCACAAAATTGTTCTTAACGTGCTAATTTAAAACATATTTTTCTTTAGATTAGTTCATAAAGAAAGAGGAAGGAAGATATTTAGGTCCAGACAGCACTTGCAATAGAAATCAGTTATTTCTGTACAGCATCTTTCCTTTGAAATATCACTAAATGATTTCCAGAGAGAGGAAGAATGTAATTTAATGATCCCTTGCACAGCTCAAACACCTTTCATCAGAGCATCTCAAAGCATTTCAGACAAGCCTCAAAGCTTGTCTGTTTTTCCCCAACTATTTCAGTTGGCCTAATAAAAGATACTGTCTTCCTACACACATTGTATTGTTTAGCACTCAAAGCATTATCATACTTGTTTTACAGATAACTAAAAGGGGCACAAAGAATCCACAGTGAATCTAAGGTGAACTCTGTGGGGTCTAGTTTTCACTGAGTCTCCAGGATGTGCAGAATACATGTTCTCAGATTACAGGCAGACATGT
This sequence comes from Tichodroma muraria, assembly GCA_013390105.1. Classification (NCBI taxonomy): domain Eukaryota; kingdom Metazoa; phylum Chordata; class Aves; order Passeriformes; family Sittidae; genus Tichodroma; species Tichodroma muraria. The sequence continues at coordinate 41,269 of WAAG01062202.1, forward strand.
AGAGCGGAGTCTTCATTCCACTTACATCAGTGGCAAAGTTCCCATTGATCTGAATAAGGCTGAAATTGTGTCCTAGCTTTTCTAGCTGCTGCCTGCCAAAGTCAACTTCAGACCTGTGCATCCTTCCCATCTTCTGCGTCACTGTTAGTAATGGAGGTTCTGTCACACCATGCCTGCCACACCGTGCCTGGCATTTCCCCCCCTCCAAAAGTGATCAAGACAAGTCTAAATAAGGAATGAAAGACCCCAGCAACAGGAGGGGGTGAGTGTGTGGTGTGTGGTTAACAGTCTCCCCGCAGTCACTGCAGATCCCTGAGTCTGCCTGCACGCTCTCTGTGCTGACAAAAGGAGCCCTATGAAGAACCCTTTGGACGGGCTTGCCCTGACCTGGATGTGTGCTGTCCTTGCTCATGAGTGTCCCAGGTTGCAAATATGCTGCTGACAGTACCACAAAAGCCATGTCAGGTCTCTGTTATCATGTCTGACCTTTTTAATTAAAGGACAGTCTAACCATTTTGAGAAGATCTAGCAATCTCTTTCAGCTTCGTTTTCGCTTAATTAAGACTCTGGATTTGGGCATACAGCACCAAATGCATCCAAAGAAACTGTTGTCTTAAGGAATTAGAATCCTAAAACAATGATCATTAAGTCTCTTTTTATACTGTCTGTGGAGTATGCACTTTCATCAGAAGCCATATTGTACAACAGAAATACAAACACTTTAAAATACAGATTACAAAAAGGAGCACAAAGAGAGAAAATGCCGCATACAGATGCCTTCTTCTATTGAGGATAGATGAATATGGGCCTGATGAGAAAGAGAGTGTGTGTTCATTCTCACTCCCTGTACTGTCCATTTGTCCCTTGCTACAGGGGTCTTCTCAAGCTTGATGAGGGTGCAGCCTGGGTGGCTGATCTTAGTATATTCTTGTTTATTTTCAAGCAAAATGATCACTTAATCCGCTTGCTGTGGTGCTAGACTGAGAACAGAAAGCTCTTGCCCATCTGGCATTTGTTATCTTCAGCTGCCTTTCCTCTTTCATAGGTATGTCAGGTCATGGATAAGCTAGAGGAAAAGAGAAAGTTTTCATACCACAGAGAAAGTTTCGATTTGAAGGTAAAGAGCACCAAACAGACAAGGTCTGAGAGTAACTTCTAGGCTCACAGAAACATTTTCATGTCTTTTTGGCAAAATTAAATGCTGATGTTTCTATACACATCTTGTATTACAAGCCACTTGCAAATCTTTATATCTGATTATTCTCTCATTGTGTTGGAAAACAATATGTGGGAGTTTCTTTCCATACTAGATCTTAGTGGGTAACTTGCTAGTAAACTAATTTTACATGACTCAGATTTAAATAATAAAAAGGCTTAACTCCAGTCTGAGAAGAGTTTATTGTCCACAACTGTAGCCTAGAGACAAACTCCAGCACCTTTGGGACTCAGCTGAGGCAGCAATTAGGCAGCATTTTATTGTGATGCAGTGAGTGCGCAAAAGATGAAGCTGGACTACTCTCAAGAGCTTAGAAACAAAATTGGCTTCCTGGAGAGAGAACATAAGAAATCTGGCAACCTAAAAATATTTAAAGAGCTTAGGGCTCCCAGGGGAGAATTTCAAGCTATTGAAGTGGAAAAGACTGAGCATTTGCTAAGACTGAAAAAAAAAAAAAAGGAGGGGGGGGTTACATGAAAAACGACAAAGTGGTTTTTTTTTACTGTAGCGTTTTTCAAAGGGGAAAATATAATAAACCTGAAATCAATCAGTAACACAGACTTCAATGCAGCGTTCCAAATCAAACAGCCCTGGCTTGAAAACAGGAGTCAAAAGAGATTTTTTTTTCATTTCAGAATTATAAGGGATTGAGGCCAAGAAACCATTAAATGAGGTGAAAGGTCTAGGGTAGAGGGCATCTTGAGCAAGTCTAATGAAGTCATGGTTGCTTCAGCAGCCACGTTCCCGAAGGGTTTTGCTGTGTCTGTCACTGTGTCTCTGTTCCTCTGAATCCGGCTCCCTGGCCTCTGCGATTACGTGCCAGAGCGTGCTGCACCAGGCACCCTACCAAGCCCCTTTCTGCAGCCCCAGAGCGTGTAGCATCCCTGTGTCAAAACGCAGCCGTGCAAAATGGGATTTACTTCGCCCGCCGTTTGGTGTGTGTCGTGCAGGCGTTCACCTGGGAGTTGGCTATGCCTGACTCCATGTATTATCAGTGGGGAGCGGCAGGAGCTCACGAGGCACAACTGAGCTCAGCTGAGTGTAAATTTCTATCTTATGCCAAAAGTGTCTATTTCTCTCTGACTTAAAACGGCATCCTAAGGTGACTAACTCCCAAATGGACACCTACTGCTTAAACGTCTACATTTGTTCAATGAACTCTACCCACATAACTGGCATCACCCCTGTGCAGAGTGTGTATTAGAGGTTTCTCTGCTGTTTGCAGGCCCTGCCTTCGTGCAACATGTATCTAGGACTAAGATGCATTAGCTGGAACAGTTTCTTTTATGTCCCAACAGGAACTAGAGGGTGCAGAGTATTTACCTTGTTGTAGACTCTTCTCTTACTTGCCACCATTCCTCTGCATTATGCTGACAGCCCTGTCTTACATCACCCCTCCAGCCAGGTTTGGGGGCTGAGGAATGGCTATCAGTAAGGAGTAAGGGATGGGAGTCACCACAGAATGGAAATGAAGAGGGCTGGTGGAGAGAAGAAAGCAATGCAGCGTGAGGAAGGACCAGGTTGCTTTATATGCAGAGTTATAGCAGCCCAATCTGTCTCCTGGGCATCCGCAGGGCAGTGCAGCTCACAGTCCTGAGCTCTGCGTGTGTGAGGCAGCTGAGGAGCAGATCACTCAAGTTCTCCACCCAGGTCCTGGGCTGCACCACAGGTAGAAGGAGCATGCTGTGTGTTATGTCTCTAACATGAAATGAACCCTGCCACACACATCCTACCTGCATCTGGTATTATCATTCTGCCTCAGCCATACAGCTCAGCTTATGATTTCATATGCCAGAGGCAAACCCATCAAATGACAAGAGAAACCCCAAGAGATGTCTGAAGGATTTCTGCCCCAAGGGCAGAGCCAGGCAACTGATGAAAAAGGAAAGTCTTGCTCTGCTCTTCTGTACCTGAGTAAACTTCACTCGCACAAACTTTTGACGTCTCTGTTGACTGACAAAGCTGTGTGTAGGCATAACGAGTCAATGAGTTTTAAATAGTCTCCTGAGGATTACCCGTTCAGTGCTGAAGGTACTCAATTTCTTCGCGTAGTCCCAAGGCATGCCTTTCATGTATTTAATGTCATAGGCTTCCCATGCTGCTGTTGTGTGGCTAGTTTGGAAGTTTTATTACCTCTGGCTGCAATTTGCAGGGCAGACAATGTTTGCTGCTGTTATCACTATCCATCAGTCCAAGGGCCTGGTGCAAGTGTGATACCCAGTATCAGGGGGCTTTGCTGAGCCCTACTCACAGGCTATAAATATTGTAAAGACGTCTTGCTCACTCTGCGCTTGATTATTGGTAAATTGCCCAGAATTCATCTCTTTTGTTTGTCAGAAATTAGGGTTACGATAAACAGCAGGGAAAAGGACAGCATTATCTTCTCTGAAACGCACCAGCATAGCAGCCAATTTCTGGACACACCATTCATAAACCAGGAAGCAAAGTGCTGGCTGGTGTGCAAATGTAACAGCAAACACAGCGTTCCCTGGAGAGGCTGAGCTGTAATGTGCAGAGACAATGTGGGGCAGTTCTGGATGAGCGGGGGACATGTGGATCTCAGTGTGCTGCAGACAGCTGTGGCTCTGCTCTGACATGGTGCAAGGCCAGATATATATTCAAGGCATCTCCTGCCTCACCGTGCATGATACACACACTTTCTATATATCCAGAGGACCTAGGATAAATGCAGTCATATCTGCAGGAGAGGGGAATTGGACCCTATACCTGGGACCCCATGTTCAGGACCTGTGTGGAAGTGCTCCGTGGTCACTGCCACATCAGTGATAAGGATCAGTGCACACTGCATGGCACCCCATCATGCTAAAGAGGAGCCAGTGCTGAGATCTGTGCAAATACACCCATCCCAGGCCTGGCCTGCTTTGTGCTGGAGATCCTGTCACTTTGCTGAAGTGGTGCAGAGGAGAAGGAGCATGATGGAAGTCGGGTTCAGCTAAACATCAGAAGGCACAGCCTGGACTATGAAGGGAGGTGAGTTTACCTTAAATGAGTTTGTTGCTGACAGGACAATCTGCAGCCCCAGAGTCAGGGCCTTATGGTAGGAATCCAGAGCCATGTGCCCTGGTGCAGTACACCCCTTGTTGCTGGAGGAGCATCCACAGGCAAAGCACATACTGCAGCAAAGCTTGCAAGAAGAAGGTATAATCTGTTGTGATATTGCTGGGTGACAAGAAAATAAATGCTTTTATGCCTACCAAGATGTGACTAGCTTTGTCAGTTACGTAACCCACTTGTTCATGATGTTGTCAGGATCAAAAGACCTTACACAGCTTCTTGGCCTTCAGAAACCCTAAAAATCTGGGCTACATTGCATTAACGTGATGCATACCTATAGAAGGGTTGGAACATCCTCAATGAACTCTTCTTGTGGCCATATATTTGCTTTTCTCAGGTTAGCTCAAATCTACAATATGCAGTGATTAAAAACAAGCAGAGTCTTACAAGTCTTTTAATTTTAAAGTTACATATTTAATAAACAATTCACCCAAATTATAGCTTGTTTCATAGCAGAGATGTGAAAGGGGATCAGATGTGTGAAGTGTCAGATTGAGGTTAGTTTAAGACACACATCAGACACTTAAGTAACACCAGTAGCACTTTGTACCCTTGTTGAGATCTCACCAAGCTGCACCATCTGAAAGCGTTCTACAAACAAGCAGTTGGGCCTCTGCCGTAAGAGATATCAGTATTGCTCCCATTACAGATAGGATAAGTTAAAATAAAAGGGACATAGCTTTGTCTCTTGTCAGTGGCAGAGCTGGGATTGGATCCACTTGTCCTGATTTTTTGCTCTAAGTACCAGCATTGTTTGTCAGGTGTTATCTCAGCCAACCCTTCACGGATGAACAGTGGGGCAGGAAGCAGAGTAAAGCCTAATGAGGCCAGTGTTCATCTCAAATTAGATCAATACTAATGGAACCTGAGTAGCTGCTTGGAAATTACTACAGCTTGACAACTTGATAATGTGAGGAAGACAAAGACCTGTGCATTTTGGTGAGGAAAGAGGTCCTCGAGGAAAAACTCCCACAAACTAAAAACCAGACTAATATGTGGAGGACTAACTTACAACTTTGGTATCTGTTTATCTGTTCTTTGTGGTATTGCTGAGTTTGACAAATGCCATTACTTTCCTTGGTTTACAGTTACTTTATTTTGTACTTCAAAATCCCAGCTAATCACAGTGAACTGTTGTTCACTAGGTACTCTGAAGACACAGTTCATGTGACCTTCCTGAGCAGCAGATGCATTAAACCTAGGACATGGCAGAGGCAAGGACATGGCAGAGGCAAGGGGACTTGCCTCAAGGTGCAGAATTGAGATGGCACTGCATGAAACACAGCCATCCGTGTCTGTAGACAACATCCCTGTAGACATTGACTCACTTTCAGAATTATAGGTTTCAGGATATGGAGTAGAGGGGGAAGAAGCCAAGTGAGAGCCCTTCCCAGGCAGATAAGAGCACAGATGAAGTCCTGTGAGTGCTGTTCTTGTGAGGAATGCATTTTTAGCTTCTGTCATGTGCATGAGCGACTTCCTTGGAACATCCCTCTCTGCCGTTGTTCTCATCCTCTAATATCCCCACTCCTAGGCAGATGCCGATGCTGTCTGGACATGCCTTGTGGAAATGAGCTTCTCTGTGGGATGGAGGACTGCAAGCTGCCTTTGGAGAAAGAAAGGGCCAGGATTACTGCTCCCAGAAGAACTGAAATAGCTATTTACCCAAAGCAAGAAAATGTTATTTTTGGGGCAAAAGGGAGCTGTAATGTTTTCCTGTTACAGTAGTTGGCAGCATTTCTCTATAGCCCAAACAGTCCTTTCTTATGGGGATCTTTACTCTCTGCTGTAAGTTTACTAGAGGGAGAGACGTATATGAACAATTCTATAATTCAAACACAATATACTGACAGTAAGACAGGTTTAAACCCTGCGACACTATCGGGACGGAGTGATACTGCAGGGAGCAGAGTGCCACCCTGCCAGCCTGAGCAGAGTGCTCTCTGAGCTGAGAGGATACTGGTGAGCCTGAGCTGAGAGGATACTGGTGTCTGTGTGCAGAGAAATGTTTCATGTATGGTGATTTTCAAAGCACAGGCTATTTGGAATAAAGTAAGGACATCTCTTGCAGTTTTTTCTCAGTTCATCCAGATGTTTCAACTTATTAGATTTGAGTGATGGCATGGGGAAATGTGAACCAAATGAGTTAGCTAAGACAACTGCACTTTGAGGCTGAGGTAGCTAAATGAACTGATCTAAGAAAGGAGGAGCATTTCATGGAAATAGAGAAGAGAATTGGGTAGTGACTTGCCTCTCCTATAGAACTGATTATAAGCCATCCAATGACCCTGGTTTTCCTCTTCCATTAAAATATTAAACCTCTTTTGCTTTAGGGGAGGGTTTGCTTTAGGAAAGCCTGCAGTGGCTTAACCCTGACAGAACTTGTCTTATTCTGTAGCTTTATCTTACAGGGGCTACACAAACCTGACTCACAAGGGAAGAATGAGTTCTCTCTTCAGGGAATGCCGAGGGGCCTCTCGTTCAGCTGGTTGCCAGTGTTTGCCCCTGTGTTGCCTAGTCAGTGTGAGTACTAGGTCCTTTTCTGCACAGTTCCCCACACAGCTGCAGCACTGGCACTTCACCAGACACTCTCCCCCAAGCCAGGCACCTACCAAATACACTCTCCCATCAGCAACAAGCCGTAAACAACAAAGAAAGACACTTGATTTTGGACGTAATTTTGTTCTTTGGAGAGAGTGTTGACCATGATGTGGCACTGGTGGTTGATTCAGCCAGTGCATAAGCTGCTGTTGTAGCTATAGCCATGGTGCAGCAGGTGTTAAATTTAGTGCATGGGTTGCACTGAACACATTTGCAGCTTGGGTGCATAGCTGGATGGTAAAACCGTAAACACCTCAGGCCTAAATACCACAGGAAAACCCCACACTTGCATGTATATCAGATGTGTTTTCCTCATGGCACCATTCTTTAACAGATGGTTTTTAAACCCCTTTTCTCTGTGTTCAAAGGAGCAGAGGAATGTTTGCATCCATCCCATCCTGCATGCAGGAGCTGCAGTGCACAGCCCTCTGACTCCTGGGGGCTCAGCCCACACCGATGGCAGAAAGGCCAGACTTGCAGATTCCGGCTCGGCACCCCTGGCCACCTCCTTGTGCCAGCTCCAGTGTCCACCCAAGCAGTCGGCCAACTCAGCAAAATGAGCCAACTGAAAATGAACCCTACCAAAAGGGGAAAAAAATGGGAGGGGAGGATTGCACCGACACCAATCAGCCCCTGGCACCACAGACCCTACAGCCAAAGGAGCACAAGAGTCAGCAGAGGGGGAGAGCTGCTTTTTGGCTGGAGCCCAGCTGTAGGTCAGTTTAGGCCAGTTGTGAAACCGCACAGCCCCTGTGCTGCCAAGAGAGCAGGCATGCTCACCAACAAACCTCTCTGTGGAGAGAGCTTCACTGTCAGTGTTTGAGTTTAGGGAGCCTGGAACATCCCTAACGGATGCAGCCACTTCCGCGATTCGTGTCTGAGGCCTTGAAGATTTAACGCCTATTTTCCCAAGCAAGAAAAGAGCAGATTCTCACTGCACGTGCACTGAGTGCCCTTCGAGGGTGATTTTGTGTCATCCCACTAGAGGAAGTGCCTCAGGGCAGAGCCGGGTCTTGTTCTTTTGCAAAGTGGGAGGCATAAATAGTTAATAGAAGAACAAAAGAGGACAGCTATGCCAGGGTGTACACCAGGGAAAGTGAGAGCACAAATTAACCTTATGGCTTGCCTTTTGAAGAACCACACAAAGTTTTGGATGTTTTTACAGTAGTGTCACAGCAGTGATGGTGTGAGGTTATAAGCATGACAGAATTTATAGAAAGAGATTAGGTCTACCAGCTGACCATATTGTAGTAAGCAGACACATAAGCTCTTCTTCAGACCTGTCTTAGATTTGAAGAACTTACGTCTCTGAAAGCATGTTTTGCCTAAGAAATAGCTTGGTCCAATAAACCTCTTTTCCACTGGTCTTGCCCCACTGCTGATTTAAGGGTACTCTTCAGGCAAAAGTTTCAGCAGGAAATTCAGTTCTCAGTCTTGAAACATTAACTCGTAGACCCACATTGTTAAAGGCACATCAGAGGCAGGAGTGCAGTGCAGCCAGTTACACACTGAATTAATTCTTCTCCCTTCTCTCCCCCCTGCCAGGCACCACCACACGCCATCTAGTGAAGTAACAAAGAACGCTGCCAGACATATCGTGCACATGTAGGCTACATTTATCGTATTAAACCATGAAACAATGCCTACAGGAGTGAGCAGGCTCTTTTTTTCAAACTCTAGTTATTTGTTTTAAGGTAGCTACCCTAAGGAAAGGGCCTTTCCAAGCCTTTGATGTTACATAAACTGGGGCACTTATCAACCACTACTGTGATGGGATTGATATGAGCAGAAGACAAAATTTACACAAAAACTGCTTAATACATACTCAGTAAGCTTGAAGAGGCCTGTAAGATATCTGTTGCCTAAAATGCTTCCTGGCTTAAAGGTAGATGCTGTTTCAAACCTAACTTTATCACTGTATAACTGTGGCCCAGAGTGAACTGAACTCCTTGGCCCTTGAAAGCCACTTTCCTCCCGCTGGCGTGGCTGCAGCCTGCGCTGCAGAGCTGAGGAATCCCTGCGTCCTTCCTGCTTCGGGCTGTCGTGCTGCAGCAGCAGCCAGAGCTACAGGAAGTAATGCCGAGCACACACCCTCCCTTTGTGCTTTAGGAACCTTACAGAGGCAGCAAACACTTGTCCTTTGTCAGCAAATAAAGCACAGAGCGTAAGACACAGAAGATTTATAGGTGTACTGTCCCAGCACTGCGTGCTTGGATTTACCCTCACTCAGATCCCATTTACTTTAATAGGGATGTTGCTGCTAAAACCCGGCATGACGTTTAAAATATTTACCCCATAGAGAGCAGATAATCTGGGAAGTAACAAGGTGTCATTTCCTACCAAATGTGCTCTCTGACTATAACCACATGTTAATGGTACTATTTAGGGGCATGCTAGAGCGGAGAGCCAATTCAGCACTTACCAGCACAGTTAAGCTGTGCTGCCATGTGAGCTAGGAGGGTTCTGTTTGCTGTCATGCTGATATTTGTCAGATAGGAAAAAGAAAAAATATTATAATACCAAAGCTGGAACAACAGGCTTCCTTGTGTGTGGCTTGCTTTTCTTTTTTTTCTTTTAATCCTCAGGACAAAATAATTTTTTTCTTGCAGTCCAACTCTGAAGTTTATTAGATTTCAATGAGTTCTTCAGTGGTGCTCCTCACACGTGACTACCACAGATGACATGGTGGTTCTGGAAATCATGTTAAGCATGGCAGAAGGATGCTTCATGTCAGGAATTCTTCCTTCTTTTTCAAGAATTTAAAAAGGCTTCCTAGCCTTTCATTTTGACAGGATTTTGCCCATTCTGGTGTTGACATCAGCAGATTTTACTCTGTCATTTGTGACATGAAGCAAAGACAGGAGCTGAGTTCTCCCTCATACCACCTACCCCTTGCTCAGTTCTGAATGAAGGCACATCAGCACAGCACAGCACAGCCTAAAACCTCTGAAAAAGTCATAAAACACAGCAGCTCCTATGCAACTGTAGTCTTTCTCCTGCCCAGACTAAAATGGTGCTTGATTGACTCTCCTTATCAGTGCACAAGGAAACTTGTTGTGAGATGTATTAATGAGTGTGGTGGGAGGGATTAACCACAGTCCTTCACCTTGAAATTGCTTCAGCTTGATTTCTTATGGAAATGAGGGCAGCTGTAGACATATATCTCAGTCTGTGCTTTTCTGCATATCTGCCCTTCCCCCAGTAACTTCTGAATTCTCTGACCAATGTCAGCAATCTGTAACAGAGGAGTAGCAGTCTTAAAGATTATTAAGTTGCTAAATGTCCATTAAAGTTGGCCGTGAACTACAGGAGAAAGAACCGGTTGTCATTTAAAATAACAATGTGGCTCAACACTAACTTGTCCCAAAGAATCCCTGTCAGGGAGGATATTATGTGAACCCTTTTTTTCCCCGCCCTACACGTGTTTAGTAGAGTAGGATCCATTCCTAAAAACTGCAGTTTTTTTCTAGATTATTTCTACTGTGGAATCCCAGATATGCTATTGCATAAATAATAAGCTATCAAACACTAACGAATTCCTTCAAATATGGTAGAAGGTGTCACAGAGAGTGTGATGTAACATCTGGCCAAATGAAGCAGTCTATTCCAAACTGTAATGGGATCACTAGTAAGGTTGTCCAAAACACTAGAAATAATCTAGTGGGATTAGAAAAGTTCACTTTGATGTGGGGTACATGGTAGCATCCAAACAGTTTTCATCCGTCCTTGCATGGAGCTTTTTGGGCCTGTAGAGCTTGCGCAAATATTGCCGTTCACCCATTTTGTACTCTAACCCCATCCATTTTGTGCATGCCGGCATGACAACAGCAGCAGCATCTCTGTCTCAGGCAGTTTGCAGGGAGGAATCACCTCACTTTGCAGCCCTGCCCTACAAATACAAGAGAGCAGAGTCTCAAAGCACAGATTGAGCAAGGAGCTGACATCGCTTCATCAGGAGCCTAAACCCCCTTGTGCTGTGACACAGAGAAGGGGTGGGAGTGACAGGCATTCCCTGCTCATCCCCGAGCCCAGAGCTACCACTTGAAACAGATGTCTGTGTGAAAAAGGCCTCACACCTGCCAAACCACCAGCCTCAAGCTTCCTTCCTTGTTTCTTCAGGCCTCAGAATAATAACAGCATTTGTGCAATATGTACTGTGGCCTGTGGTTTTCTCTTGTCCCTGTACACGTGCTATTGAACCTCCCCAGAGCAAAAATCAGACAGCAAAGCCTTACATGATGGCAGAAAAGAGGTGAACAGTGAAGCAATGTGTAGTCTGCTCAGCTGGGTTCACTTTTCAACACCAGTGAAAAAGGAGGAAAAGCATGGGTCAGTGTTACAAACCTTGCTGGAGAGGCATTTGAATCGGATAAATACTACAAGCACCTCATTTGCACGTATACTGCAGAGCACTAAACTAGAAAAATAATCCGTTAACAGAAAAGTCATCTTGAATCGGAAACTTTCAAGATTTCATTTTTAACTGTGGTGAGAATTTAGTGTTTTATTGCTGCTTTGCTTTTGGTTCCTGTTTTTGCTAGCATTGAGAAATGAGGTGCCTTAGGAAGCTGCATGGTATGTAACAGGCAGGAGCAGCCTGTATACAAAGGAAGGAAGATGATGTGGCAGAACATTGTTGAGGAAAGATCCTGTTTGTACAGGGAGCTGGAGAATAGTAAACCAGAACAGAGCAGGGATGCAGAATTGAAAGGAAATCAACCCAAAATGATCCTAAATCCTGTTTGTGTGTAAGAGCCCACCAGAGCCACCAAAAAAATTTAAAAATCAGGCTTTTCTCTGATTTCTTATTCTGTAGTGGAGCAAAGAAGAGAGAAGAAGAGAGGGCAGATATGCTAGATTGAATTCCCTTGCCAGTCTTTTTTCCCAGTGCAGTCCTGCAGCAGTGACTCCAGCAGTAGTCAGGCTTGCATCAAAACTGCCAGAGCTGACCAAAAGTTTCTGAACAGTCATTCCTATCTGTGTTTTATCCCAGGGACACTTATTTCAGGAACAACTTCGGAAAAGGTCCTGATTACCTTTCTGATTTTTTGACATATTAAAACAAAAAACTCTTAGCTTTTTGTCTGTGTTTTTTGTTTTTTGTTTGGGCGTTTTTGTTTGTTTGATTGTTTGTTTATTTGTTTGAAACAATTAACTGATTCAATGAGCTTCAGTTCTTGGTAAATATTTGCCTGTTCTGCAGATGCTGTATGTGTAGCAGAGGGAACTGATGTCCCTCCAATATATGCCCTTTTCAGGTCACATACTCTTTTGTTAGCCCGTTTAAAGCACAGCCACTTCAGGTCATTACATTCTCTAAATAAGTTTCCAATATGGTTTTCAATAAACTCATCTTCTCAAAGTCTTATCAAATATCTTGATAACATCTTGTTATCCCTGCAACAGTAGAATTAGCCTGTGAGTAATCTGGGTGGTGCTGCAGCAAGTGTTTGGGGTCTTTTTAATTGCTTCAAGTGGTTTATGGTCAAATTTAGCAACCAGTACATGCAAATCCTGCATCCAAACCCCAGCATTTGTAGTTACTTTTTGCTTGTATGTAACCTTCTTGCTTCGGTGTGAGAAACTTTGATACACTGACCAGCTTCCTGCAGTAGGCGGAAGAGACATTCTTAACTGTGTCTGCAAGCTGCCTCAAGATTTTATCGAAGTTGCTGGCTCCTAAAATTCAGGCGAGCAGTGCCACAGTACATACTATAAATGACCTTTTTCTCCTGGCCTGCTGGCTGTAAACAAGCTTTATACAAACATAGACGAGAAAAGCACCATACTAAGGTGTTTTTTTTAAATTCTTTGTGTTGTTGATCTGATGGTTTGGGTGGACCCCGCTGAAGTCCCCTATAAAAAATGAAAATGCCTCTCCCATGAAATGTGGAATAATCTTAATTGTAACAAGCCAGAGATATTCTAGCATGTATCAGAGGTCTCCTGGACCTGAGCAAGGAATAACATGATTCTTATCCCACAGCATGCAAAATTCAGTCAGGCAGTGCTGAGTGGGGAGTGAATCACTGACTCAATGAGCTTCAGTTCCTGATAAAATGTCTGGGAGAGAAGTAACCGGTCAGGGAGTTTTTCCAGGCATTGAGAGCCTAGAAAAACTGTTTCCTCAGGAAATTTCCATGGGGAATTTGTGTGGTTTGTGCTCTTCTGTGGGTGATAAATGATGTGACTGGATAGTTTTGGTCATTCTAATGGCAGGTGCAAAATGAGTGGGACAAAGGGAAAGCAAAGAGGGTTAAAATTCCTCCCTTATTTTAGATGCTGCTCCTCACAATGTGGCTGACACTACTCACTCTCTGTGCTGATGGGGTGAGGCAAAAAGACACCAGAGACAACCAAAGCTCTTGTGCATGTCTGCAGCAAGCTGGGACAGTGCCATGGACTCTATCAGCTCCCTGCCAGGCGTGGCGAGGTGCTGTATGGGTAGGAGATCCCCAGACATGGTAAGGTGCCATGTGGCACAGGGATCTCAGGACTGGAGGGCTTGTGGGCAGGTGTGGGCTCCAGGCAGCAAGTCCTGCCTTCCCATGTGGCCTACATATGAAATCAGGGATGTGTCTAGTGTATATATATGTCCAAGTTATCCCTCCTAGAGGTCCCATCCCATGCTGGGGACACGTGAGATATATGCCATCCCAGCATGCACACTGTCCCTTTCACAACTAAAACTGAATGACCCAACTCTCTGTGAGGCAGCAGCAGTGCTGCAAGTTTTAAATTAAAAAAAAAATTGCCCCAGCATACTTCCCAGTCCCTAAGTTCTGATGTGTGAGTATGCTAGGTGGCATCCCAGGTGGGATGGGAGCTGCAGACAGACTTCAGATAACCATCAGCACCAAGGAATGTATCTGCAGGATGTGGATATGGGAAGTGCCTGCCTAGGTCTGCTTCTGCTGCTTCAGTGCTGACTAGGCACACTAAAAGCATCACTGTGGTAAGGAATGTCCTCTCTTCTCACCGTTTTGGTACATTTGTGCAGCCTCTCTGGGTTTGTATGATGCACGTCTGAAAGGAAACAGGAAGGAGCTGCAAATGGAAATTTCAAGCTGTCAGCAACAGAGTAAACCCCAACCAATTTCTCATAGCCTGGGTGTAAAACCCAGGCTGTGCACTTCAGCTTCAAGTGACAGAAAATGCTGAATTTTACACAGAGTCTTCTCTAAATCAGCAAGTTCTGGGATGAAAGAAATGGCTTTGTCTTGGTTCTGTCTGCCCCAGGAGAGGGCCCAGGTTCCAGCACTCCTTGGCACAGCTCTGACCGTTGCCTCTGGGCCCTCGCTGAGATGTTGTTCCTTAGGCTGGCCACCCTTATTTGTTTGGAGGTGGCTGTGGGAGAGGAGCTTGCCATGTATAAAAGCTCTGCTGAGCCACTTGCTGATGAGGGAGAGAACATGCCCTGGTCCATTTTGTTCACAACATAAATCACAATGTCACATTTGTCTTTAGCTTCACTAGAAATGTACCAGAGAGAGTTTTAGCCCATAGCAGTATAATGCATGTCCAGCTGCCATGAAAATGCATGTGAATAGAACAGGAGAAAAGATCTATGATAGGAGAGCCTAATACCTGTACTGTCAAATATTTCTGTGTGTACACCATCACCCCAGTCCAGAACTGGTCACCACAATCAGTGCATGGAAGAGTACAGAATTTATGCTGATCTCCAGTTAATCAGTTTCTCACCCAAGGACTGATGAGTGTGTGACCTTTTTCTAAGAAAGAGCCACTCCCACCAGCTATATAATTTCACAAATCTGCAAAGCAAACAAGTTGCCATTCTGCAAAACCCTCATACCTATGGAATTCTCATTTCCTGCAAGATGTGGATTTCAGGTGAGCAGTGCTGGATTCTTGGATTACTTTGCTAGGCTGAAGGAGCATACACAATACATGTGTATCTGTAAGTTGACATCAACCCAATTGAGACTAAAAAAATTACCAGTGAAATTGTGCAAGTTTTTGCAGACTTACACTGTCCCATATAGGTGGCTGTTGTTCTGGTCTGCATTCATACAGGTAAGGACTTCCTTCTATGAATGTGTGAGGATGAGTGAAAATGTGATTGTCCCATAGTACTGACAGGTTAAAAACATCATTTTCTAGAGCCATGAACTCTAGACTTGGCAGAATGGACAGAGAGAGTATAATTTTCCTTGAAAAGACTGGATAACTGAATAGGGGTTCTTTGAAACAGGATGAAAGTAAGAGAGCAAGGGGTGTGGATCATCAGAGTGCTTTGCAGTTGGAAAAAAAAGCATGAGCATTTTCGGTCCGTGGAGAGATGAATGAGGACACTAAGCAAGTCCAGAATATGTGAAGGTAGAATCTTCATACGGCCTTGCTGCAGGGCTTGTTTTCTGTGCTAGTGGTTTGGGAAAGTGGTAAAACTGGACCGGGACATTAAAGGCTGTAATCCCAATTAATCATTTATAGCCTGCTCATGTCCAGGCAGACATGTCCATCCCAGCCTTCTCAGATACAGCAAACTACTGCATTTCACAATCATGGGAAGGTCTTTCCAGCTGCATGATCCGAACGTTTTGAAGTGACACATGGTGCATTGTATTAACTTGGTTCAGACAATCAGCTTTAAACATCTGAGTCTGATTTCTTGATGCTAATTCCTCTTGCTCAATCTTTATTTCAGCTGTGTGGAATTCTCAGACCTTTTTGACCCTGACTTATCATTTCCTGATGTTTTATTGCTAAGTCGTTGAGGTTTCAGGGAGGCTGATGTTTCTAAAATGTGCACACCTTTGATTGTACGCATGGCTGGCGTGTCAGACCGAACTTTTCATACGCTCTGTATATATCACTGTCTGCAGTGCTGTGCGCTCTGCAGTTGCACCATTTGGTGCGCTTATCTGTATGCCCCATTAGTGCAGTCCTCCTTAAAATGTGGTTGTTATTTAAGGCTTTTCAAAAGCTCAGCCTCTGCACAGTACAAAACTTGATCTGAGCCTACGTCCGCTCTTGTCACTCAAGTACAGGTTCCATCTGTTCCCCTTTTCCTCTCCCATTGCTGCTTGCCACATCCAGACCACATGCTGCTTATACATTGTACAATAGACATTTCTGCACACACACTTTTGAAAATGTGGCTCTTAGTGCTTCATTGTTCACATGTGTCTTGCTGCTTAAGGCAAGTTTTATCAGTAACAATTTTGTTGTTTACTGACACGTAGAATAAAATGGGCACTGTTAAAATGTTACTGGAGGAGAGTAAAAAGACCTTTGATACACCAATTACACCATTTCTGCCAGCTTTCTGATCATTCTCCCCTGCCACCACTTCCCCAAATTCTGTAGTTACCCAAGAATAAAGCAAGATCCTAACATCACTCACAGCAATGCAAGGGCCACTCCACTCTGCATGAGGCTGCTCCATGTTGGTAAAGATTCACCAGCACCTCCTCTGCTCCTGTGTCTGGTGAGGAGAGAGGATGAGACCTTCTAGCATTCCCTTCCAGGAAGGCAGGCCTGGCTTCTGCTTTAGATCTCCTTTACAGGTCCCCTGTAGCACCTAGCAAAATGGCCACATTCTTCCATTTGGGGAAATAAAAATCCCTACAGGAACTAGTTCTGGAAGTGGAATCAGTACTAGGAAAGCCTATGAAGATGCTTCTCTTGCAGGAGCTGAGCTGAGCTCTAGCAGCTTCCCCAGTGTGCAGACTGGGGCAGACCCAGAGTTATGCAATGACAGGGCAATTAACACAGGCAGATTCCCTGGGAGCCTTTTCAGACCTTTCCCATCACACCTCACTCCATACCTGTGGTGAGACTGGAGTATCTGCAAACAGATCACACTGGCTGCAACTCCCAGTAATGTTCCTGGGTGTCTGCAGCTGGGATGGCACACAGCCCAATACACTGGATTATTGCCACCCAAGGATTTCCCACACCAGGAAAATCCCCAACTGCCCAAAACCTCTGGTTTCCCACCTGCAGAAACCCAAGACCTGCCTATGGCGATGATAATTTCTCTTACTGGGGAAGACCACAAATGGTAGGAATAGACCTGGTTTCTATCAGATGAAAGCTCCCCTGCCAAAGACAGCGTGTGCTTCTGACACAGACACAGTCCACTACGAGCAGCCCCACAGCTCTGCTTGCATCCTGCATGTGCAACCAGATGCTGAAAAAACACCTCAGAACAGGAACATAAAGACCCTTCCATTTCTGACCATGGACTACAGCCATGGCTCATAGGGTGTCTCATGGCTACTGTTCTACCCTGTGGCTCCCATCCCACCCAGTCCCCTGTGCAGATCAATAAAAGCGGTGAGGAGACCCAAGGTCTCTTTTCCCTCGGAAGGCATGGGCAGGAAGACCCAGCTTTTGTTTGCACTAAAATACTCATCATTTTCAGATACAATTCACTGAATAATTTGTGTACTGCCCTGAACCAAATTTGAGGCCATTCATTGGTCAGAGGGGAGATATGAAGGATACAAAAGAAGAGAATGGAGCAGAGCTCTTGGCAAGCTGTTGTAGATTGGAAAGGAGGCAGGTAGGAACAGAGATGAAGCAAGTGCTTAAAAGAGTTATTCAGGAGAAACAAGGGCTTTAAGTGGCATTTGAGTATGGGAAAGTAATCAGTATCCGTGGTTTCCACNCCTCACATAGCAATCAGTTTGCACAAAATTTAGAGAGGAAATCAGTAGCTGTTGAAATCTCTACCTCTCAGTCCTATGTGAAATCAGGTAGAAATTATTGATGGAGCTAGACAGACAGATGGAATCTGAACTAAAAAAAGGTTCTGTTGTATCGGTTTTGGATGTACATATAGGACATTAGTCCAGGTTCTGGAATTCATTTCTCTCTCTCTCTCTCTTTTCCAGCTATTTTTAACCTGGATGTGTTCTGTGATTTGTTTCCCACACAGCACAGAAACTGGCACAGCTGAGGGGTGAGTGAGTGGTGGGAGAGGGTAAGGGGAAATCAGGGGATGCTTATGTTGGTGCTGCTGCTGAAAGAAGTGCTCATCAAATGACAGCCTCTCAGATCTGTATAATGTGGAGTCCCACACCTCCCCACAGAAAATTATGACTCTAAATATATTCACAGTCTTAAAGTGCTCAGATACAGGGCAAAAAGAGCTAGAGAAATTAAGGGAAACTGTAAAAATAACCAGCAGAAACAGCAGCCAGTTTTGAAATGTAATGTTTTCTATCACAGCTCAACATCTTGGTACTGCCCACATTCTTGTGTGTACATCTCAAAACATCCCTCTGCACAGGATCTCGTACAGAAAATCCTGTTTGTGGCAGCTCAGTCTCTGCACAGAGTGCACACCAACTCAGAAACTCTATCTGACTTACTATACATACAAACCTCTAGCTTGAAAGAACAGAGGTTTTATATGGAAAAACATAGGAAAAAGCTTCTTGAGCATTAATTTACAAAATGAGACCTCTAATTGTGAAGCATTTCTTCAGTTAACTATGCATAATTATAATGTGTGAGATCTGCTTTTTCCCCTGTGTTCTAACACTATTTGTTAGACATGAAAGGAAAAGAGGATTAAAAAGGAAAGATGGTATTGTAAACAACCCTTCAGGGGAGGTGGGAAAACAACAGTAACTCTCTCAAACAGAACACAAAGATGCCCTTAGGAAAAGGTTTCCAGTGTCCTGCATTTGAAAGTTAATGAGTAAATTGATGTCAAATATTGCTTTAAGGACTGGCAGTGCCATCTTTAAGATCTCAAGCATGCACCACAACTGAGAAGAGACAAAGGGAATTTTTAATGGGCAATAAATGGACTAGTATTTTTTGATGCAAAGCTACAAGCAGGTTAGTTCTCATGGGATGTGGGTTTGCTCTGTACTTCCTGGCACTGTGACTTTATTTTTTTCATTTGCTTCACACTGTCTTTTGATGAAGCACTGATTTTTCTTTTAAAAAGGGAAAAAAAAAAAAAGGTGGTCTTAGTAAATAATCCTCCTTTGAGTTACAGTAAGTCCCTTGAGGAGAGCTGGCTGGTTTGGGGGTTTTGTAGGCACGTGCCAGACCATCTCCCCACTATCTTGTTATGCCTCGCCTCACACCAAGCTCAGGCTGCTTGGTCATCTCTACCCCTGCAGTTGCAAGACCACCTTGTACAGGTGCCTCCGTCACCCAGAGCTACCTGCCAAGAATCTTTCAATTCCTACTGGTCCTACTATTCCATCCTACTGATGTCCTTCCAACCTTTTACNAACAGAGATGAAGCAAGTGCTTAAAAGAGTTATTCAGGAGAAACAAGGGCTTTAAGTGGCATTTGAGTATGGGAAAGTAATCAGTATCCGTGGTTTCCACTGGTGTTCGGAGTGCTAAAAGCAGAAGTGGTTGCTGAAGTCTAAACAGGACTGTGAGGCTGAGCTCTCAACTTCCTCCCAAATTGTATGATTTACAGGCTCGCTTGATTTACAGGCTCACATGCAGAAGAGGTCTTATTTTATAGAATTTCATGCCTTTTTGAAACAAATTGCTTTGTGAGCAGTGGAACTAATGGCTCTTGGTTTCCTGAGGGTCTCTGACGACTGCTTCATACCCACCTCCCTTCTCTCCCCTCCTAAAATAAA
>WAAG01062202.1:67535-109895 GCA_013390105.1 Tichodroma muraria
AAAAAAAAAAAAAGTCAACATTTGCTACTGCGTGTTGTCCTTGCTTCCATGTGACCCAGGCATGTGATTAAGTTGTTGATGTTTGTTTTTATAGGATCAAATTCATAGCTGCTGTAGAAGCCTGTGTAACTTGTCAAAGCAATTCTCTACCCTGGCAAGTTACACAAGCTGAGGAGTGTCTCTCTGCTGCTGGGTATCCTGCCTATCACAGCCTTCTCCCTGCACCTGTGGCTCCTTCTCTCCATCCCTTTGCAAAGCCACCAGTTGTATACATTTTTAGGAAAACGGGAGAAATCCCTCTTAGCTGCACTGCAGATCTTGGTGAGAGGCCCCACCCCATGGTAAGTCAGTATTTTCTTCCAGCCTTTCTTCCTCTTTGAAGTATTGCTTAAATACAAGAGAAGGATAAGACTCAAACAAAACAAAACAAAACAAAACAAAACAAAACAAAAAAGGCCCAGCTTGCCAGCCCCGCTGCATGCTGCTCTGTGTTTGGTTTCTGCTCTGCACAGCCCTGCCTGTGTGGATCTGTTGAGTCATGTTGCATGGCTGGATGGGATGGGGCTGTTTGCTCCAAGCCTGCTTTTTGTTCCCAGCTCTCCTGAACCATCAAATGTTACCCATGTTAGGGAGCCACAGTGTTGTCATCAGGCCCCTTTCCCTCCTTGGAAGGCAGGAACTCTGGGGGATCAAGGGGACCATGCAGAGCCTGTGTAAGGAAAGCATGGGGACACCCTTTTCCTGAAGGGGTAGAAATAACCATGGTCCTGCTCGTGGTGTCTCCCTGTGGCCAGTGTGCAATTCACTGGGCTACATCCCAGCTGCTTCTCAGGTCTCAGTAGTTCCTGTGAATAATGGGGGGAGGCTCTGCATCAGTGACTGCCTTTGGGCAAGCCTCTGAGATACCTACGCAGGGCTTTGCTGCTGGAGTTGGCTGGGGACCATGCCAGCACCTGATCTCAGGCGTCGTATTTACGAACCTGGAGTCCACCCACGGGTCTGTGGTTACACAGAGGCACGAGTAGGAACCAGTGCTGCTCTGTTGGCCCTCAGCACCCTGTCGAGGGAGCACTGGGAGCGCGCAATGCCTGTGTCTTACCCCAGTGGCAATTCCTGAGTACCGCAGAATCACGGGATGCGTCAGGCTGGAAGGGACCACAGTGGGGCATCTGGTCCAACTCCCTGTTCAAGCAGGGCCATCCTAGAGCACATGGCACAGGACTGTGTTTAGACACCTCTCTGGGCGTACTGAGGCAGAAGACACAAGTGTCAGCATTAGAGATCTCCCCAGTTTGCCCCAAATCCGTGTGTGTTTCTGACTGATGCAACACAGTTTTCTTGGGATTTGCTTTTAATTACAAATGAGTTTTTTGTTCACTGTAGGTACTAACTTTCCTTATGGGCTTTAACTGCTCACAGAGTTGCTCCTGCAGTGGTGGGCCCCCTCCATTCTTTCTACCAGGGCTCGCTGGTGTTAAATTGCTGTAGATGCTTCTACATGCAACCATCACCAAGCAAAGGAGACACTGCATGGTTTTTGAAGCAGGAATCAGGTTTAATAATCATATAACCTCCTCCATACCGAAAAACATTCTATTTTTCTACGGGTGGCTTGTTTTGTTTCTGTCAAACATAAAGCCTGAAGGCAACAATGTTTTTTCCTTTCCCAATGTTTCCCCTCTTCTGTACTTTGCCGCTCTATCTTCCCTCTTGTTGGAAAGGTAAATCTTTGAACATAACAATTTATCATCCTCTTTTTTCATATTGCTTGGGTTTGAATAAGAAAGTCACAATCTTTAAAACTCATTGAAAACTTCTTGAGTTGCCCCATTCTTTGGAGAAAAAATTGTGATTGATTTGTGCTCTTCTGTTTGAAAAAAATGATATTTGAAAAAGGCGCATTGCTTTTGATGGCAGTTCAGACTATCAGAACCAGAAAATTTTAGACTTTCTGTGCTGAAGTAAGAAATCATAAAATTGATAACTTTGTTTGGGTTGGAAGAGACCTTCAAAGATCATCTGGTCCACCCCCACTGCTGTGGGCACGGACATCTTTCACTGGATCATCTGACCAGACTTTTAACATTTCCAGTGATGGACATGCACTTCTCTGGGCAAGCTGTTCCAGTGTTTGGATGTCAGTCAGCATACATCATATCCCCAAAATATGTTTATTTCCAGCACGTCTAGTTTTTTTGATATTCTGGTCTTTTTTATCATGGCTTGTGTGAGCACCTAGTTGCTTCTCTGGGCTCTAGGACTCTCTCCTGTGCCACGTGAGTCTGAAATTCTTCTCTCCCAATGAACTCAGGTGTCTCATGTCTGGTTTGCATTGGATCTCTTGTGTCTCTGACACAGGCTGAGGTCTCTGTGCACTACTGGTTTCTTTTTGCTGGACAGGAGCCTCTAAATTTTTTTAAATTTTATTCGCGTGGTTGGGGAAGGTTCTCTTTTGCCAGATCACCAAACTGTCAGCATGGAGATGACAATTATCCATAGGTCCCTGAGCAGTTAGTTGGATAGGGTTCAGTGTGTGGCATTCAAGAGCAGTCAGTGTCATTTTTTGTTTTTTTCAGATCAGTATAGCTTGTTGTTTCTTGTTGAAAATTACTTTCTGATATTAAAAACCCCCTCTCTTCTCAAAACTCTTTTTTTTTCCTTTGTGATGCCAGCAGGAAACACATTTCTGATGGCAGATATTTATAGAAATAATAGACCTTCAGTTTTCCAGATTCCAGCTGAAATGTCTACTTCGCATTTAAAAAAAAAAGTCTGAAATACTTTGAGAAGGTCTGCCATTTTCTGTCTATTAAAAATTAATTTTCAGTTCATTCCTTTTCTCCCTGCCAATATTCTCTGGCAGGTGGGTGTTTATTTCTGGCCAGGAGGGGGGCTAATCCACGTCTGTTTTCTCCTTAGCCTGGCAAGACCTATAGGTCAGAGATTGCCTCTGTACTTGTACTGCTGCTGAGGACAGTAGGCTGAAGCTCTTTAAAAAAAAAACAGTTCAGCTGATTTAATTCTCCCAAATCAACAGCTACTTGCAAAACCAGAAGAGTATTCTTGTCAGTCTCAGATCTCTCTTATTTCCCTATGAGAAGTTACACAGACTTCTGTGCCAGCCAAGGGAGACGCATCAGCTCTCCTCAGCGGTCATCGCAATTCATCTGAAACTGTGAGCCAGAGCTGCATTCCATGAGCCCAGAGCTTTCCCATGCAGGAGGTTTAGCTTTAGTGAGGGGTGCCACATTAGAGATGAGCTTCCAGGCTCTCAACAGCAAGTCTGTTGCAATAACTCTGTTATCAAATAAAGTTTCTGTTCACAGCACAGAGCCAAAAACTGTTTTTGATTGCAGCCTTGAGGGGTATTTCTTGGCTCATGGTCAATGTTTTAAGCAATGTGCTGCTCTACAAGTCATTACCAATGTTTGAAATCTTTTCCTTCTCACTGTTATCCTCAGAGATATGGAATGAAGACTATTTACCTATCCCTCATAGTTCATTATGGTTATTAAGCCAGGTATGAGTACTTGTGCATGAGAGTTGAATATAGCAGGCCTGTTCTGGCTGTGATACTATTTTCAGAAGAAATTAGTGTATTCAGAAATATGGCCAAGTTTTCCTTTTTTTCTTCTCCTAACTGTATTTGTGTACAAAGATTTCAAGATTTCACAATACCACGTTGTATATGCACTCTGTGCTGACAAGAGTAATAACAAGGTTTCTCACTGCCACATTACCAAGACACTTAAACAAGCCTCTTCATTAATAACCTGCTGCCTATACCTTCAGATTCCAGTGTCTGGTTTCACGGCCTTTCCACTCCCCAATGAATTTAAAGCTATTTTGGGTGTCCCACCTGCCCCTTTGGGTCCTACCAGCTCCTATGAAACAGATCCTGAGGCCATCCCTGAGAAGTGAGGAGTGACCGAGGTCCCAACATAGATGGGGGGATGTGAGCACTTGCAGATGTGTCCACACCACACCCACAGCAGCTGTTTCCAGGTGGTACCACCATGTGCTGCTGTGCTGTGCCATGCGGGGGTGCTGTGAGGGTAGGAAGGGGGTATGTCTGCATTGGCACTGGGTTACATGGCAGCAGAAGAGCAAAGCTTGTTCAGCCAGGCTTTGACCAACCTGGCTATGCTGATTCTAGCCCTGGGCACACCTTGGGCTCTGCAGACCACCTTCACTTGGTGCAGTGGAGGTGTATGCTGAAGTCCTTCATGGCTTTCTAGCTACATGCTTGAGCCCTGTTTTCAAAACAGACTCATTTACATGAGACTTCCACACATTAACAATTACGTTCAGGCTCCTCCATGCCAAAATCTCTTTGGAAAATGCAAGTTGCTGTTATAAGTCACTACAGACAGTGGGTGGATTTATTGTCACATCCGAAGTCCGCAAGTGGTAGTTCTCTTAGCCCCTTTTTCCAAGGATGGGGAGATGGCAGTGGTGAAGATCCTGCTGTTGATGGAAGTGGGAACACAGAGAGCAAGCTGCGATGAGTACAGAGCCTGAACTGTCCTCTTCTTCCCAATTCCTTTCAAATTTAGGCTTGGCAGGTCACTGTGGAATAACCTGATATATTTGTTCTCTAGGTGGAGAGAACCGAAATTTCTCAGGCTTTTTATTTGTCTCGTTTCATAAACACTGCACCCACTCTTAAATAGAAATGAGATGTCTGCATAGCCCATGTGCACTTTCACACTGTACAGTTTTCTCCCGAAAAGCAAAATTTTTCCTGCTCCGAAGAATGTGTTTTTTTGCTGAGCACATCAGTTTGCACATTCTCCCCGTTGGCAATGTCCTTTATCCTCTGCTTCCAGGTCACCGTGGCACTACATTAGAGTCTGCAGGAACAGGGACTGTTTCATGACTTGTTCATGTAGCACCTACAAAAATAAGGTTTTAATCCAAACACGCATCCCTAGTCCATACATACAATAAATTGGCATAATGAAAATGAATAAAATGGGAGTGCATTTCATTGTGGAAATAGTACCTAATATGGGAATAATTCCTAACTCCTCAGGGTTCTAGTGCTCCTTTCTGCTTTGCTTTGAGCACTCAAAAGCATGCTCACTGCAAGATGGTTTGTGTTAGGAATGATGACATTTGCTTAATTAAATTTCAAAAATATCTAAGTGGCAGGCCTACTGGGCCAGAGTCAAGAACTTTTTCATGTTTTCTGGTACTCAGGCAATGTTGTTGGTTGGTGAGTACTGAGTTTTCAGTTTATACTCTCAACAACACATTGCTGATGGCAAATATGATCTAACTTTTTGGTCTGGAAGCCTTATCAATACTAATCTGTCTTTATAACTTAGCTATGCTACACTAGCCAGAGAGAGAGTAGCATTAACTGATAATTCTATAGATATGTGGATGGCTTTTATTAATAATATAACCAGGTATTTTGTTAATGCTACGCTCCCTGAGAGCAAATGCTTATAGCCAGTATCATGTTGCATTGGACTCTCAGTAAGGAACGAGACATACATGCTCCAAAGCAGCTGACTGCAAGAAAAAATGGATGGATATAGGTAGGATCATGTAGGGCCAGGAGCAGGTATGGGTACAAGGCTCTGCTAGCAGAACTGAGCAATGGGGACAGTGTCTCATCTTGCATGGGGCTGTCACCAAGGTTAAGACAACCTGTGTCAAAACTGTGTCCATGAAGTAAAAGAGACAGGTCATTGCCATGGAAGATTCCCTTCTGAAGGGAGCAGAAGGCCCAATATGCTGCCTGGAACCACATCTGAGGGAGATCTGCTGTCTCTCTGGAACATGGGTGAAAGATGTGAAGGGAAAGCTCCTTACCCTCACACAGTCCTCAGATTGTTCTCCACTATTAATTTTCAAGTAGGTAGCAATTAAGTTGCACCAGAAAGTCCAAGGGCAATCAGGAGGCACTTCAGGGCTTTGGGACAATTAGTTAAGGGATTTGGACCACAGGTAGTGTTCTCCCTTATCCTACCAATTGCATGGAATGATAAGGAGAGAAACAGGAAGAGACAACAGATCAATACCTGGCTCTGAGCCTGGTGTCACCCGCAAAACTTGGGGGATTTTGATGATGGGTCAGTTTACATGACAGCAGGGCCACTGGTGACAGATGGGCCGCACCTGTCTCAGAGGGGGAAAAGGATCTTTGCACTGAATACTTGGAAAAAATTGTTCACCAAAGGGATTGTCAAGCCTAGGGAAGTGGTGGAGTCACCGTCCCTGGAGGTATTTAAAAGACATGTAGCTGTGGCACTGAGGGACATGGTGTAGTGGTGCACTTGGAGCTGCTGGGTTAATAGTTGGACTCAATGCTGCTATAACTCTTTTCCAACATAAATGATTCTATGATTCTATGACTGCATTCTGGCCTATCCACGTGCTTTTAAAATCAGCGCTCAAGATCCTCTCTGTTGATAGGTCAGAATAGGTCTTTTGAGAAGTAGCAAATGTTCAGATACCAGTAAGACCATGTAAAGCTGTGTGTACATATAAAATGTCATCACTTCCCAGCACTTACCAGGTGCTCCTCCAGCTCCAGAGCATGCATGCAGCCCCTCACATATAGCAGCTCCCCCCAGAGCTTTTGCCAGTCTCCCTGAAACTTGAAAATACAGTACATGCAGATGGACTTTCTAATGGCAGCGCATTTCAGCAAAGTGCAGTGTTTGGTGCTAGTGCAGCTCTGAGGGAACGGTAGCTGCTCTGTGTCATCTTTCAGTGATGCCATCTTTGCCTTTGCTTCTGTCCGCATTCAGCCTGTTTTAATTAGGTTCATCATAGCCAGCACAGTACTGCTGCTGCACAGCTCCCCAGAATGTCTGGCCCTGTCGGCACAGTGAGCAGAGGTTGTAGGGACGCTGTCTGCCAGGTGAGGAGAACTAACAGAGCTGCTGGGAGCAAGTCATCACAGGCTGGATACAGTTTGGGGTGAAAAGGCTAGCACAGGCACTCAGCTGCCAGAACACTCACGGGTGGAGAGGAACCCTGAGGCAGCACTTTTGTGCCGTGTCTTCACACTGAGGTTTGGATCTGGCCTTGAGGGCATCTCAGAGCCCTGGGAGGCTTTGATGGTGTTATTGTGGCTGTGTATGTGTGTGCTGTTGATGCATTTTGGAATTCAGAGGGCAAAAGCTTGGTGAAAGAAACAGCAGTTAGTGAGGAGGTGCCTAAAACTGAAGAGAACAGACAGAACAAGTAACCCAGATATATCCAACTGGACAAAACAAGTTGTATATAAACAGTCTCAAACTGTTTTCAAAGTCCAAAAGAAAGAGGAATACAAAAGATTATTTTTCTGTCTGTGAGCAGAGGACACATGCTGGTTCTTTGTCCCTTCCACTAGTGTTGGACGACTTGTTGCTGGTGATGACCCAGACTGTGTCTGTGGTGTTTTGGGATGTGGGGCTCCCCATATTACACAAGCGCTTCCATTGGTCACCCAGCCATTTCTGCAGTCACTGCCAGATACATCAGGAGAAGCATAACAAGTACAGGCGCCCGCTCATTTGACTTCTTTCTCTTCTGACCTTCTCCCTGTATCAGAGCACCAAATCACCCCCTGCCCTGGAGCAATCAGTCATTAACAAGAACCTTGCTACTGCTAGGGTGCTTCTCAAGCCACTGCAATCAAGATTACTTCTGGGAAAGAGAAAGCAAGTTAGATTTTCATCTGCTGCAAAATGGAAATAATGACCATTTTAAAACTCTGTGGTTTTATTTTTACCCCATACCCATGCAGGACAGCAGTGTAGGGATGCAGCACTGCAGAGAGATGGCTTGTCAGAAGCTTGTCTGCCATGATGAGTAAATAAAAACTTAGCAAACAGATCCTCTTTTCCCAAGAGAGGGGGAACTTGGCAGATGACATCCAGAGGATGCAAAGGGCTAGCAAGCATCGCAAAGATTGGGGCATGGAGTTGCAGATCTCTGGCTAGAGAGTAAAATTGCTTCTGGTGGCCCTCTGTTAGCAGAAAAGGAGCCTGCTGAAGTGTCTGTGGTGTGCACGAGTGGAAGCAGCAATAAAGTAACCATGCCAGGTTCCTCAAGTGAACAGAACCTGCTGCAAGGAGACATGGTCTGGGTTAGTTGATGACAAGCAGAATTCCTAGCAGCAATTGCCTTCTGCCCTGGGATATCTCTTCTTTTACCATTTAGTTCTGAGTGAAGCAATCGCACTGTTAACACTCATGGCTAGACCATGCTCACAGGACCACAAGCCATGTTTCTGCAGCAAAGTGGAGGCTGGAGGTGGTCACAACACACTGCTGCCTGTGGGAGAAGGAGGGGTGGAGAGGGACTAGGATTTCTTACCGCTAGCTTCTTGGGAGAAAGACTGCAGGACGAGCTCCATAGTTAGCGTAAAAAGACACATATCCATGGAGCTGAAGAGTGTTCATTTCCTTCACTAGGAGAAGAACATAAACACAAAAATGTTGGTTGGAAGAGTCCTCTGAAGGCGCAAGGTCATCCAGGCTCCTGGACTATCATACTACATCAAGTCAGCTTTGGCATTGTCTAGCCTAGTCTTGAAAGCCTCCAAGGATGGAGAATGCAGAGTCTCCGTCTCTGGGACATGTTTTCCACTTACGTCCATTCTCTTCTCCCAAGCTCCATCCTGGGTTTGTTGCCCCTCATTTGTCCATCTGTTGCTTGCAGGGTGGATTGGGGTCTGTCAGTCTCCCCCTGAGGGAGGCGGGATTTGCAATAAGGTCATGTTGGATCGCCCCTCCATCTCCCTGTGTCTGGACTAAACCCAGCCAGCTCCCTCAGCCTCTGCTCCTAGCTCGTACGCTCTGCCCCAGCTGTCTCAGTACCCTTCTAACGGGGTCTGCTCACACTGAGGGATGCAGAGCAACACACTACATCACTGGTGGCCTCTGTGGAACAGAGGGTTCCCTCTCCCTGCTAGCTACGTTCCTCCTCCTGCAGTCTGCCAGGCACTTTGTCCTGCTGGCAATGCCAGCACATGCTGGGCTCAAACAAGGTGTGATCTGTAATTATAGCAACATGAAAAGCAGCAGAGGTCTCATTCACTGCACTGGAGATAGTACAGTAAGCAGTTTCAAAATCCAATTTCATAGACACAGAGATTACATCAATTTCTTTTAATAGCTAAACAATTCAGTTTTCAAGATAGGACAAAGCATGGGATATTCTTGACAAAACTGGTGCTTCAAAGGTGCCTACATCAGCTGTAGAATCCTAACTCCTAAGCTCCTAATGGTAGAACCGATTGTATCTTTTCATACAGTAGCGCTACAAAACTTGCATTTAATCTCCTTTTTCTATAACATGCTGTAGCTGCCTGGGCTTGCCTGTGGGAAGCAAATGTAGATTGTCTTTGCCTTCAAATACCACATGAGGAAACTTACCCAGCCCTCACAAACTGATCTTGGGGGCCTATGGAATGATAAAAGCTCAAGTTATCAAAGTATCTGTAAACTGGCTTCTGATTTCTAGCTGGAGCACCTCCCTGAATCTGGACCCTTTGATTTAAGGTAGCTGCTTTCTTTCACCATGTCTCAACAGGCAGGAAAGGGCATACCTTTAATTCCTGTTGGCTCAGTTGCATTAGCTCAACATGACTGAAAACCCCTTTTCACCTCTAGAAACGCACAAGTGAATGTGGATCTACATTGGAATCTTCTGCCCTTATAGTAAGTACCATGTAATATACAGGGATGTTTCTATACTGCCAAAACTATTGGTGTAAAATGCTTTTCTTGTTGACACTGTTTTACTTGGAGAACCCAAATTGTCTGTCCTGGGGAAAGCACTATTTATTGAACTAGATTGCACGTTTTTAGAGAATTTTTAGCTCTTGTGGTCTAGCCATATCCATTTTGGGTTGATTTGTTGTTTCTGATTGTTTGTGTTGTGATTTAGGGCTCTGACAAATGAGCTCTAACAAGTGATGGTGAGGTGACTGAAGAGGTGACCCACCCAGCTGCTGTTACTGCTTTTGCTGGCAAAGATTATGGTCCCTGCTGTGGAGCTGACAGAAGACAACATATGTCCGGGGCAGAGCTGCTCCAAATGGCATTTGAGTTAAAATCTCCGAGGAGGTGGGATTAGACTAAACAGGAGACTGTGAACTAGAGATACTGAGATGTTGTCCGTAATGGTTTATGCCCACCTGCTTAGAGGTGGGCATAAACCATTACAGACACCTCTGAGCAGTGCCCACCTGCTCAGAGGCACAGCTCTGACTCTGTGCCTCAAATCCTAACAGATCCTGCCCCATGTTTCTGTCCCCTCCTTTATACCAGAATTGGCAGTCATCTGATGCTAATACAGAATTATATAGAGATTTCATGCCAGCCAAATTTTCTTCTCATTCACCCAAAGGGTGTGGAGGGGACTGAAACACCACCAACTTCTATCAGATTAATCATGATACCTATCTCTCAGGTAGTGGTAAAAGTGTCCCTGTGTCTCAGTGCCACCTACTCTCTGATGGCTGTGTGATGTCAAGCAACAGCAGGTGACCGTGTCTTCATCTGCTCATTTGTTTTCCACCCAGACAATAATCTGGGGCCAGAGCCTTCCCCTGATGCTCCTGTATGGCCAGCTAGCAAGGCTTTGCTGCCAGGGATGTCCCTTTTCCTGCAGTGTAACCTCTGGTCTGCTGCAGGGGTAACCTGCCATAATGTTGGCCTGGCTGTCAGGAATGGAGCTGGCATGAGCAGTTGTCTCTTCTTTCCTCTCCTGACTCAGAGGGTGTCTGGCCAGAGACTGCCCTTGCACCCTGGCGCAGCAGCATGCAGGAATCACAGCAGGAGAGAGTCAGGACTGACTCACCTGAGCAGTATTTCCTGGCTAAATTACATGAGAGTTTTCCTCTCCCTGGCCCATTACTAACATGGCAAAAATCAGTGGGAAAATGCCTGGGCCTTAAATATACAAAGAGCCTTTCCCCACCCATTACCACCTAACTGATAAGCTGCTTCAGGCTATCTTGTTTACGTTTATGAGTGTTTAATACCTCGTAGCATTTGTGTTTGCCTTGAAGCTACAGGCAGCTATGCGCTGTAGTGTGCTGAATTTTCATGCTGTAAGTACAAACAGATGTTTGAAGATCTGCTTTGAAGCAAATCTATGCCCTCTACATTCTCTCCCAAGACTCCTCAGGAACAATATGCATCACTGATTTTTTTTGCTCACAAGAGCAAAGCCTTGAAGGGCAGTGAGAGAGGAGACACACAGGAATAATTAGCAGTGGAACAGGAACACACAGTCACATATCTATTGCATAAATCCTTCACAGCAATGCTTCAGACATCAGGATGCATAAAAAAAATTTGCAGGGCCTCATTCCTTCAAAGCAGTTGCTGCTGTATGCACATCTTTTAGGCTTGCCTAGCCTAAGGACAGACTCACTAGCCAGATCCTTGTTGCCCCAAGAGCTATTTCCTGCAGCCTGAATAATTTCCCTGATACCAAAAATCTCAGGGTGAGCAGAAATAGTAAAACCTGAGCAATGTGCACAGATGGCTCTTGCTCACTTCCACTGCTTCTGCCAGCTGCTCCTAGGTGTGGAAAAGCTTCAGAAGGCGGACTCAAGTTACATTAAGTAATTTGACTCTCTCTCAAATACTCAGTTTAGAGTCAAAACCTGTGAGATACCCCATGATACTTCATGCTACATGCAAAATAATGGGAAGCTTAAACAGCTTCTGCCGCAGGCAGCTCCCTTTTTATGTCAGTGCACAACAGAAAGCCTGAGAGGGAAAGGTAAGATGGCAATGGTGAAAGCAGCCAAGATTGTGCGGTGATTGCTGTGTGGGAGGTTGCAGCCAGGACTCTCAAATGACTCAAACCACTGTGGGATGGTTTTGGTTTTATTTCTTCTTTTCTCACATTTTGAGGGAGAAGAGGGTGTGTCTGGAAGTTCAGATGGTAGCTTGAAACTCAGGCAATCTATATCCAGCTTTCTGCCTTGCCTGTGACTCTCTTGTAAGCTGCTCCCTTCCTTCTGCCTTTTACCCCTTATTCTCCAAGGAAGAACATGCTTCCATACCCCTGAGGTGTGTGAGATTAATACCTGTGAGAAATTCAGCTACAATATGAGAGAGAGTCACATCAGACCCCGAAGTGGTTTGGTCTGCGCTATCTTTTCACTGTAGGCAATGGACAGCAAAGGGGATCCTCCAGAGCACTCTGTGTAGCTGAATTTCAAATGCAGAGCAGTGTTTGACCTGAGCTACACAGAGAACTGCTATTGTGTTGTAAATCTCTCTAATTCACTCTGCAGAATGCTTTTTCTTAATTCCGCTTCATTTCATACCTCTCACATTTCTTTGCTTAAACATGAAAGCTATTCATATCTTTATTTACAGAATTCTTTTTCATTTGCTAGTAACCACTCTTTTGTCTTGCCTAGTTCCATTTCATCTGACACAGTTCTTCCTCCCTTCCTCCTTCTCATGCATGAGCTCAGGGGATCATAAAAGCACCTATCTGGGAGCCTGGAAGCGGCTTGCTGTACCACTCTTTACCCAGCATCCCTAAAGTGGCCTGAGTGGAGAAAAGAGGCCATTCTGGGGGGACAGCTGACTGCTGGGCCCTCCCCTGAGGATTACACTGTGTACATCAGTACTGTAGTTAACAAATCTTGTCAGAGGTAGTGGTTCCTTCCTGCAAGTCATGTACAGCAGATCTCCTTTAAGCAGCAATGAAATTTGTGATGTTTTTGTTTGATGTCTGCAACCCCAGTGGAAAGAAAGTGTGACTCTTGCCTTGTGTTTGCAGCTGAAACCTTATCAAGGACTGAAAAGAACACGCACCTCTATTTTTTTAATCTTCTGCATGTACAAACAGTGGTTTTCCAGTGTAAATTGAGAGGTGTATGGCTCTGTGGGAGTGATCTCCTTCTAGGAATTTATTTCATGTGGCTGTGAGTGGCTCAGCAAGATAGGATGCGAAGAAAAGAAAGAGGCCCAAACCTTTAGATAACTGAAAGAGTGACAGCACCCAGTGAACAAATCATCACATGAAATCTCCTGTTTCCAAAAGAAAGGAAACCTTTCCCAGGGAGCTGACACCTACTTACAGTGTTTCATATTTTGTTTTCTAGAGAACAGGCAAGTAACACTAGGAAGTATGACCTGCCCAATCATAAGTCAAAACAAATGAATATTCTTGGGGTTTGCCTTTTTCCTGCTCAGTGCCAGTTTTTCTGTTCCCAGCATGAATCTTTTAATAAATTCTCCGCAAACATGGAGGCCAGGGAGGCAGCTCCCTGGCCCTGTTACCTCCACAGTGACTGACGAAACACAGAAGAGCTCAGATAGTCAATGACCCCACATCCCAACAGGTTGGCACTCCATTTTTGACCTTGCTAGCTGTTGTCAGTGCAGGGTTTCCTGCTCGATCTTGTCTTTCCAGGAGGGACTGTGTCCAGTTCCCTTTTAGAAAGGGCGATTTTTAGAATTGTCCATGTTTGAAAGAAGATACTGTGTTGAGCAGCAGTGAAAACAGAGACCTGAATGCATTCTGGTGTGTGCTGTGCTGATGTGATGAGGATGGGCCATGCGTCCAGCAAGTTTTGCTCATTTCTGCACTGTGTGGTGGTAAGCTGCTCTGTACAGTATTTTTCCTTTATCCTGGAGCTTTCACCCAGGACTCTGCCAGTAACTTGATCTTGCTTTGATAAACCATCATGCAGACACGACATGAAAGTGTAGTCCTAATGACCTGTGTTGTTTAAAAATCAAATGACACTTTCTCAAGAGAAAGTTCTTTAGTTCCTGTGCTTTCCTAAGATAATTATACCGAGGCAGCATATTACCCTCCCCTGTAGTTTCATTTATTGCTCGCTTTGTCTAAACTCCTGCATGCCATTGCACGGCATTATTTTGTCATGTTCCACCCCATAATTTCAAAATAGCTTCCCTGTTTGTTTAAAAGTACAGCAAAAGCTTTAAAGACTTGAGGAAAGTGATGCCATATACTTTGTGTAATGATGTACAGCCTGCCAGTTCAATTTCACTGCCTTGTAGCACCAAATTATGAAACTCTTTGCCTCTTCATCTCTCCTGTCTTCGGAGCTAGCAAGAGATAAACAGGAAAAAGGGGAGACACCTTCTGTTTGATATTGTCTGACTCTGAACTCCCTTCTGATATTAATAACTTCCTCTTTTGCTGTAAGTCTTCTGATAAGTGAAAAGCATCCATGCATGTTGACTTTTCATCCTGAACTTAGGCAACTACGTATATTCCCAGCCCCTGGGCTACGAATTCCAGTTTGATGCTTATTCCAGGCAAGAATTTTAGAGTTGGAATTCAAATCACTGAACATTTAGATGCCTAAATGCAGAGTTAGTTGCCAAAATACAAAGGACCTGACAGCCAAACACTTTCTGACCCTGTAAGTATCTTGGGACTTGAGAGTGTGGAATCTATACAAATCAGATTAATTTTATTTAGGAACTCAAATAAGGATCCTAATTTGAAATGTTGGGCTGTTCATTGCTCAGGGTGTGCTCAGAAGCTAGAAACAGGAAAGAGGATCTGCAAAATAATGTGGAGAAAGGTGCATTTGTGTAATATCACTTGTGCAAGATGCTTGTGAAATGTAGTGTGTGTTGCATTGCATATTTTTTCACACAAGCTTAAAATAGTAAGACCTTTTCTTTTCTGAAGCTATCTGTAGCGGGTTGGCCTCGGCTGGGTGCCAGGTGCCCACTTAGCCGCTCTATCGCTCCCTTTGCCAGTGGGACAGGGGAGACAATAAGATGGAGAACAACCAGCGGGTGAGATAAGGCAGTTTTATTACAGTGAAAGAAAAGAAATAAGCGAGAATCTGCGCGTGCGTAAGCGAAGGGAAAAGCCTGTCTCTACTTCCCATCAGCAAGCGATGTTCGGACGCTTCCGGGAAGCAGGGCTTCAGCACGCGTAATGGTTCCCTTCTATCACTTAGGGTTGTTTACCTGTTCAGGGGTAAAGTCCTAGGCAGTGGGAGATGATAGCTGCCCTAGGAACCTGCCCAAATCCCTCCACATACCCTTCCACCCAGGAACTGGATGCCTCAGGGCAGATTTTAATAGCTCCTCACCTAAAGGTTGTTTTCTCTTGAACCAGGATGATGACGAATTCCATAAATTCCATAGAATAACAACGATATTGGCTAATAATATTAACAGTATCAGACAGCTTATATAAGGATTGGCAACAACTCTGGAAGTCTACAGTAAAAAATCATCCACATTCAACATACAATCTTTACTTAGAACAACAGAAACAGCCAAACTAAACAGAAAGAAAAGAGAAAAATAAGTTCTCCACACCAGATCCAAAAATAACATCATCACAATACAGAACAAAAATGGACAAACTACACAAAATCCACCCCTAGACCCTTCACTACAATTACAATGCAAATTCCCCGCTGTCATTCTACTTGATAACACTGTTTAGTACTTGTTTTGCCCAATATTTCTCCCAATTAATATCCTTATCTCAAAGTCCTTGTGACTGCCCACATTCTCCACCAAAAACTGTCGTGGTTTGACAGTGGCCAAACCCCAGGCACCCACAAAAGATGCTCACTCATCCTCCCCTGCCACAGCTGGGCAGAAGAGAGAAAAGTTTAATGAAGGCTTCATGAGTTGAGATAAGGACCGGGAGAAAACACTCCAAGGGCAAAAGAGGCTCAACTTGGAAGTACAAAGTGAATTTATTACTAACAAAGTCAGAGAAGGATAATGAGAAGTAAAATAAGCACTTAAAACACCTTTTCTTCCCCCAACCTCTCCCTCCTTCCTGCCAGCAGTGCAGAGAGACAAGGCATGGGGGTTTGGTCGGTTCGAGATTTTCTTCCACTCTTCAGGGAGAGGAGTCCTTCCCCTGTGAGACAGTGGGGGCCCTTCCACAGGAGACAGTTCTCCATGAACTTCTCCACTGTGTTTCCAATCTCACAAGCAGCAGTCCTCCCAAAACTGCTGCAGTGTGGGTCACACTTCCACAGGGTGCAGTCCTCCAAGGACAGGCAGCTCCAGCCTGGAAGCAGGGGCGCCCTCCCTCCACTGGGTCTCCCACTGGATCACAGCCTCCTCCAGGCATCCGCCCGCTCTGATGGTGGGGCAGCATGGGCTGGGGGTAGATCTCTGCATCCCCCATGGATCCCCATGGGCTGCAGGGGTACAGCTGCTTCATCATGGTTGTCACCATGGCCTGCAGAGGAATCTTGGCTCTGGCACCTAGAGCACCTTTTCCCACTCCTTCTCCACTGACCTTGGAGTTGCCATGTTGTTTCCATCACATGTTCTTATCTCTTCCTCTTCTCTAGCTGGAATTAACACTGTGCGTACATCTCATTTTGTTTTGATTTTCTTCTTAAATACATTTCTGCAGAGGCATTACCATCATCTCTAACTGGCCCAGACCTGGCCTGCAGCATGTCCATCTTCAGAGCCATCAGCCCTTGGCTCTGCTGGACATGGTGGAAGCTTTCACCTCTGTGGCCCTCCCACTACCGGAAACCAGGCCATGCAAAACCAACACACTATGAGTTATCCAAATATCTTTCCTTGTGAATTGAACTACTTCCTGTGGATAATACCTTGTTTTGCTACCTGCTGCAGAGGTAGAGTCCCCCTGAATGCCTAATGCCTGTGTACTGCTGCTCTGCATGACTGGGAACAGTCTCCTGATCACAGTGTGACACAGGAAAGCTTGGACTTAGCAATTCTATGAGATTTACAAATCATAACAGCTAATCAAGATTTAAAACAGCTCTGGACTGAAAAGGGTAGCAAGTGGTCCAGCTGTGAGTTAATTCATTAGTTGCAGTAAATATCACTGGAAGAGCTTGTCGGAAGGAAATGTGAAGCAGCTGAAAACAATCGTCCTTTAAGTGAATGTCAAAGGCTTTTGCAGCTGTCATCCAGTGGACTGGAGACCCTGAGCATTGGAGAGAAAATGAGGGTGAAAGACATAAAAATTTGAGTACAGAGGATAAAGCACCAGTTCCCACTGCGTGATTATAAAGGAAGCAATCTCACCACTACAGGGACCTAATTAGAGACTGAATCTCAAAACCACCTAACATCTCCTCCAGGACTCTGAGAAACCCAAGCCAGTGAGCACAGCCCGCTCAGAGCAGCAGCGGGAAGAGGCTCTGCTGCTTCAGTGGCACAATGGAATACCACGTTTGTGTAGCTGTGGGCATTTCCAGTGTTCTTGTGTCCTGCTCAGCGCTCACTTAGGTCCAGAGGAGCCATGTCATTTTCTTACCTACCAGCACAGCATTGTCCTGGTCCTACAGAAGGCGACAATAGGCTTCCACTGCTACACACCTGAGCATCCCAGAGGAAGGGCACCAGGACCCTTTTCCCCAGGCAAATATAAGGGTTAATTGTCAACATTAACAAGACAGATTTTCACATTTCTATGACTGATCTGATAAATCACTACTTTTCTTGCTCTCCTGAATGTGCAGATCGATGAGTCCTCAGGCCTCCCTGGAGGCACCAGTGCTGTCAGTCAGAGGTCGCACGTATGGTTCACTCAAGCCTTGGTGCAGGGCTCAGCTCCACCTCACTCCAGCTATTGCCCATCACCTTTCTCCCCATCTTTGTGGAAATGTGGAAACACTGGCTTTAGTTTGAAGCTAATCTTTGGCAGCAATGCCCACTCCTGCTCTAGCTGCACTCTCCTGCCTCTGAGTTACAGTGCATCACCTCATCATTAGTATGCCAAGCAGAGAATTCTCTGAATTGACTCTTTTCTTTGTCTGGTGATTATTTCTAAGCAGCAACAAGTTTTTGCTGGATTTTATTTATGACAGGTTCATTCTGGGCACTCGTCCTTGGCACTTCTCTCCTAGTGCCAGGAAGGGCTGTGTCAGCAGGAGCCATGTTCTGGTGTGGGTGAGCAGCAGGGTCAGAAAGAAGGAATTCTTGTACTTGGTATTGCCATGAAAGGCACTTTTAATGTAACCCTGTGAGGGTTCAGGGGGCTGCAGGGATGTCTTCCATTATCACTGCTACTAGCAGTGGCATTTTTCTCTAGCAGGATTTTCCAAGCATAGGGAAGGTCTATGCCTTCTGAGACAACTCAGGCAGCTCAGGGAGGAGAAGGGATAACTGCTCAGGATGCACAGGTGTATCGTGTTTGAGGGGCAGTGGTTTATGGGTCTCCTCTGAGGCTGAGAGGAGAGAGGTGACCAGCCCAGAGCGAGCTCAGCTGACATCTGACAAGGACATTTTCATAGCCAAGATAAATGGATGTCTTTTGTTTTGTTCTAAGGAAAGCAAATTACTAGCCTGAGACCAGGCTAGCCTATATCTACCATATGAAGCAAGCCTAAACCACTTAATTTGAGGTTATTATTTATTTGGGTCAATATGAAGCATTTATAGCGTTTATTTTCCATTTTTTGGCCATCACATGAGGCTTTCTTCACTCCTATGTATATGTTTTCTTCTCTAACATTTGAGAACTCCTCTCCTGTAATATTTAAAATCCTTATTTGACTGATGCTGCAGATGAAGAGTATTAGTTACTTTCCATGACCACTCTGGCCACAATGACTTCCTTTGCTGGACAAGCTGATTACTTTGTCAAGGTGAATGTTAATTCTCCTGGGGGATCTCTGTGTATCTTGTGCAAGACTGCAGTTGCAAGCTGGTTTCTTATTGGACATGCAGTTTCTCCAGACACGGAATACCTTTGAGGGGATATTCCCCCCCCACACACACACACACTTTCCTCCTGAGAATGATGTTGCTGCAGTTTAAACCAATAAGATTTAGATGGCTGTATCTCTGAATTTGACAAGCTAGTGGATGGCAAGCAAACCCAACTGATGAAATTCCATTGATAAAGGAAATTCTCATCCTAGCAACTATCCAGAAAAATCCACAAGTAGAGATTAGGAGTTAATAACAACTGCACCAAGTCTGCCAAAGCTACTGGGGGTGTGACCAACAGGCACTTCTGTGGTGCCAAAGAATCACTTCAGTGCCTGCTCCCTGCTGCCCTTCATCAGCAGGTTTGGAAGAGCAGCATCTCAAGAGAGCAATGGGGCTGATGGGCTCCCCAAAGTACCAGTTACAGGCAGTAGGGATCAGTCAGATGCCTTTGTGACAGCTTTGCAAAAAATGGCTTAACGCTGCGTAGACTTATTAAAGTAGGAAAGAAACTTCCTGTCAATTGTTCCTGGGGTTGGTGTCTCAGATTGCCGCTGTCACGGGAGTCCACAGCCCCATTTCACAGAGCCAGTGAAGGGTGCAGGATCCAGGTGTGTCTCTGCTTGCCAAAGTGGCTGTAGGCAGAACGAAACTTTGCCATACACAAGCCACCCAGGCCTCCAGAGACCTTCAAATGGTCATATCCTGCATGATCCCTAAAAGAGGCTAGACAGCAACGGCAGCAGGGAAACTGTAGCACGAGTATGCCTTCGGATTGTCCATTGGATATAGTTGAGACACAATAGCAAAACTCAACTAAATGAAATGCATTTCTTAGCAGTTCCTAAGAGTGAACAGGTTGTGTTGTTTGTGAGCTGCAAGCCACATCAAGTGGGGTGGATCTTCCTTAGAGAAATTGCTGCCTCTGGCCCCAAAATATCATTGTAAGAAGGTAAGAAAAACATCCGAATTTCTCTTAATTCTTTCTAGATGTTACATTATGAGCAACTGGCAGTCAAACCACTATAGATATTAAGAATTCAGGAAACATTACTAAGCAACACAAAGAACAGAAAACAGTGTTTACTTTCTGAGAAGATTGGGGGGAAGGTCCTGTGCCGCTGAATGCCTTGGGAGAATAAGTCCTGATAGCTACAGTAGCCAAATGTCACCTGGGACCAGTGTGTGAACAATTCTTTTGTAATATTATTTGGCAAATGTCTCAACATCTTGAGCTCATTGCAGAATAGAAAAGTTGGCCAGTGTTGTTTTCTGGTGGTACAGGAACATTAATTTCTCTAAATTAATTTCCCTGGGTGGTGGTATCTGACCATCTTGGATACCTGAGAGGGCAGGTCAAAGGAAAGCAATGTGTAGACGTGGTTTTCAAAGGCATCTATTTCCAGTGAGTGTGAACCTCATTTACTGTTAGTAATATTTTTTTCCTGGCATATCGTGACAGAAATAGTAAAATGAACAAAAGCATGGTATACTTTGTAAGATGAGGCAAGAATTTGTAAGAGGTACCTTTGTAAGATGAACCTGAGGGCTACACTGCCCACAGGCAAACCAGCTCTGGCTGCCATGTGAGCACTGAGGGCAAAGGCTGGGATGCTCTTTTCCCAAGCAGATGCTGTCCTGGGGCTTCTCTCCTCACAGGTGGAAGGAGGAAAAAGCAGCTTTTACCATCCAAGTGCATGATATTCCTGCTCCTCCCGGGTGGAAAAGGAAGGGACCTCTTCTCCCCCTCTGCCTGCGAGGGAAGCGCTGACTGTTGGTGTGAGAGGCAAGAAGCTGTCTCAGGGCAGACCTTGTTCTCCGCAGGGACCTGCACCTCAGCCATTCTCTGCCCCACACCAGTACGCTGGGACGCCCTGGCCTGCCCCTCCCAGGCTCCCCCTCTGCTCTGTAGCTCCGAACTCTGCCACTTTCTGGCCTTGGAAAGGCAGAGGTGGGGAAGCAGGCTCCCGGTAGCTCCAGAGGAGCAGAGGGTCCCCACCGAGATGTCTCCTTGTAGGAGATGAAGAAGGCATCTCTGCCGTGTAAGGACTGCAGGCAGGAGCAGCCACCAGCCTCCCTCTGCAGCCGGCAGCACTCTGCTGTTTCCCGTTGTTTATTATCTGACGTCTGTTTTCGTGTGTTTCCCTGCAGGCTGGGAGCCAGGAGGGCTGGCGCTTGGGACACGTCCTCCCGGTGGGCTGCCAAGCTCGGTGGCAGTGCCCTGCCGCCCGGGGCGGTGGCCGCGGCCCCGGGCGCACGGCATCCGACAGCGCTGCCCGCCCGACCCTGCCCTCGAGCCCTGCTTCTGCTGCGAGAGGCAAGGTAACCTCGCCACTGAAAATAGCTGGGACGGCGGCCAGCGGAGATTAATGGCATCATTAACGTCCCCAGTTTATTTATAGGCTTAGAAATGCCTTGGACCTGCAAACCGACACAGTTGCTCTGTGTAACGCAGAGACTCACAGGTCTGTTTCTGCCTTTCCCCTTCCTGAAATTTCATTCTGATTGCTGAAACTGTAAAACCTCCTGAGCAGGCACTGTTTCTCAATGTGAAGCTACTTTGTAAACCTTCCTAACTGAAGGGATACAAACAGATACTTTTTTTTTTTTCCAAGAATGCTATATTTGTCTGGTCCCCTTCCTCTACCAATTTCTTTTATGCACACTGTGTCTTGTGGCCCTCATAGAGAAAATTCTCTTTTTGATGAGCTCCTGAGGCAAAGGCTGAGCAGCCATCACAGGAATTAGTGATTTCCCACCTTGGGTTTTAAGCTGTGAGCTCTGTGGGAGGAAGACTGAGATTCTCATAGCTGTGGAGAGCACATAGGACACATAGGGCCCTAGTGAGAAATGCAGATGCAGTTAGTGATCATGGAGGTCTTCCAACAAAAGCCAGCAGAGCTCACCCAGCTTCCAGGTCCTCCAGGAGCCTCACGGGACTGGTGAGAAAAGGAAAAAACACCCCAAGTGTGTTGGCCCCAGAAGAGGAGTTTTTGGCTTGTGACCTGTGGCCTGTTTCCCAGCGGTCAGTGAAAGGTAAGTGAGAAGCGAGACTTGTTGTCGGCAAGCACAAATCCAAGGGATAGGCAGTGTTACTGGGAGATAGTTGGCTCCATGAGTAGGAGAAAAAAGTGAAAATGCCTGTCTTCCTCACACCCAGAAGCATGGATCACCAGCATGGAAGCTCATGGAAGTTCAGAGGGCAGCCACCCTTCAATTCTTTTTTGTTGTATCAATCTGAGATAAACTCCTGTGCCAGTCTCTCCCTGGCCCTCATATTCTAGGGATGAAATAAAGAACCAGCAGAGAACCACTCAAATCTCTGTTGTCTTTTTTTTCCCTCTGGGCAGTGAGGATACTTCAGGGCAGAGTGAGGCAGCCCAGAATGGAAGGAAGATTTCTCTTCACTACAGGTGAAGCCACAACCCTGGGATGCCCTCACCCTGCCAACAACTGGTGGTTTTGAGGCATCTTCGGGCCTTGCTTTCCCCTTCCTCTCTTTCCCACTTGGGTTCTTGGCTTCAGATCTCCTCTATCCCATCTTGGCCAGGCCCCAGCTCTCCTGGGATGGGGCTGTGATGAGAATGGGAATGCCTGCTGGCATCTCACTTTCCACATCTGTTAAATAGGACCGTGACACTCAACTAACTTTATATGGAAGTGTTCCAGGACAGGTTGGATGGGGCTTTGAGCAATCTGGTCTAGTGGAAGGTGCCCCTGCTCGTGGCAGGAGAGTTGGAACTGAATGATCTTTAAGGCTCCTCCCAGCCCAAACTATTCTGTTATTTTCTACAATCCTTTGAAGGGCAAAAGCAGATATGCAATTCTTCAGCCATCCAAAGATCAGAACTGGGAGAGTATTTCCATGCCTGATATACATGAGATCCTGTGTAATTTTAAAGGCTTCAAGGAAAAGGCAAATCATATGCAGCACCTGAGACAAAGGTGGGAAGGGGGAAAAGAGTCATGTTTAACTGTACTTTAT
Source organism: Tichodroma muraria (assembly GCA_013390105.1). Lineage (NCBI taxonomy): Eukaryota > Metazoa > Chordata > Aves > Passeriformes > Sittidae > Tichodroma > Tichodroma muraria. The sequence goes on from WAAG01062202.1 coordinate 90,162, forward strand.
TTATTCTGGGAAAGAGACACATTTTATATAGTTATGTCTCATCTAAGTTCCTGAACATCTGACCAGGAAAGTCAGTGCAACTTTCTCACTAGACAGATGTCAGACTAGGGGAGTGAGTCTTGTGACAAAACAGACCATCCGCACCTCAAACTGATTACCTGCTTTGAAAAGTGAATATAAAAAGTAGAAGTTGGGTTTTTTTTAACAAGATGGCTAAACTTCATTTCAGTTCTGGGACACCTAACCCTGAATGCTGGTGCTGCCCAACTTCTGTGACATTACTCACCCCTGATACAGAATGCAAGAGCTGGGTTTTTTTTTCCTTTTTCACTGGGCTCCACCCGGTTGTAGCCATATTTAACCTTCCTTTTTCTAGCTGCCAACACTGGGTGGCACTAAGTAACTCCTTCTGATATTTTACGAGATTGACTCTAAACACTTGAATCACACTGATTTGGTTCCACTCTGTCCTGACAGCAAATGGTTTTGTTAGCAAAACTTTGGATCATATGGTTGTTGCATAGAAACATCTGACTTGCATGGCATGTTTTGTACTTCCCTGATTTGTTTGGTTGTTAAAACTCTCATGACACTCTGGCCTTACAGGATGGTAAGGGTTCAATGTGTTCTTGCACTTGAAAGCCAAATTTTCTGTACTGTGTTGAGAATTTATGGAATACTTGAATATATACACCTGAATATCCAATCTGTGCTTTATGTCAGAGGTTTAAATAAGTCTCACTGAAAGGCTGAGGTTGGAAGGCACCTCTGGAGATCACCTAGGCCAAGTCCTGTACTTAAGGAAGGTCAGCCAAAGCAGGGTTAACCAAAGGGTTACCCCAAAGGGTTCTATGAGCCTGTTGCCAGCCCCAGAGTCTCCTTGTCACTCTCTAACCAGAGCCTGGACACTGCCATGTCTGCTGGCCACCACTTCCAGCTGTGTTCCGTAAAAGTCCTGCTAAAATAAATCAGCTTTAAAAGCAGCACCCACACAAACAGGTGGCTGTCACCCCCAGTGGCTGTGCTTGCCCTAGAAGCACCACAGACCCCCTTTAACCAGCCTGTGATGGCTCCAGTGGGCTCTGGGAGATGCTGGTGCTTATGGTGATGGAGGTGGCAAAAAATCAGGGCCAAGTGGTTTGTCCCCAGAGGACACCCCAGGTCTATGAGCAGCCTGGTCTAGTGGGTGGGATCCATGCCGATGATGGAGGGTTGGAACTAGATGATCTTTAAGTTCCCTTCCAACTCAAGCCATTCTATGATGCTGTGACTTGTGGCCATTCTCAGCTACACCACCTGTGGAGCCCCACTGCCATGTCCTGGTAACAAACATTACCACAGCAATGCTGTGCAGGTACCTGTCTCTAAGAAGGTGTTTACATTCTAACAGACAGCAGATGGCATAACCTGATGGGATCATAAAGATTTGTGTCCTGAACGGAGGACAAAGAAACACCAATGACAGGAGCTAAAAATCCTCAATATGGAAATGAAGTAAGCAAGTTTTAACAGACTTGCCATGGCCATTCTGACAGCAGTGGGAGAGATGCAGCTGAGGAAAAAGCTGCCCAGAGTGAGAGATGGTCCTTAATGTCTCCAAGCAGAAGAGCAGGCAGAGGATGAGACCATCTGGTGGCTACATTAGAGCCAGGGCAGCAATGATCACATACGAAGCAGTATCCGCAGTATCCCTTTCCTCTCCTGTGGCAGTGGGAAGGGGGCACAAGCAGAGCCAATGATGTCTGAAGAACAGCTTACTCACTGAAAAGTGCAGTTTCTGGTTGACTAAAGCTATCTGCCAATTGGTGTGCAATCATTCATCAGAATTAGCCTCGAAAATTAGAAACATCAAAATGGCTCGCTTTGTTGGTTTGGGTTTTTTTTTTTTACTTTTTTTTTTTGAAGCTGATCTCAAAAGGAAACCTCAGCTGGAGCAAGGATTTACCCAACATGCTGTGTCTTCAGAGCATGGCCAAACCACAGGACAGCCTGCAATGGGGCTCTTCTAATTGCTTAGGGTATAATTATTTACACTGTTTATTGGACCAGATTGAGCAGGAATACCTGCAGGACTAAACTGCCTGCCCCAAAGTGCAGACCTGGGATCTGGGAGGTAGTGGATGAGAGCAGTTCTTTCAGAACAGTGTTGGCTGCTCAGGGGCAGCCAACAGAAAAGAGGATTAATTTGATAGCAGAGCATGGCACTTGACTCCAGTTTAGCTTGGCCCTGTGTGTTTTGCCTATGGCCCTAAGAGGAAACCAGTATTTTTGTAAGTTTGGTGTTTTTTTATCCCAGCATAAAATGTGCAGGAAGATGATGCTACAGCTCACCGGTGCTGGAGTTCCATAGGGTGTGTAGCATGGCTTGGACTGAGGCAGGAGAGCATTCAGGAGAGCTGGAGGATGGAAAGGCTGGTGGGACCATGCTGGAGGAACTTCAAGGGAACAAGGGAAATGAGACAGAGCTTGTTCATGTGGCTCTTGCAAGTTATTCCAGGAGTATCCATGCCCAGAGCAGCGCTGCTTGGTGGCCAGAGGGAGCTGCTTGTCCCAGTCCAGATGACAGCATAGGTGTGTGCTGACCAACAGCATGGGAACAATCAAGGATGAATGAGGACCCAGACTCAGCTGGGGAGCTGTTTCTGACATTGCAGGCACATCTGGCAGGCATAGCTACATCACCAGCAAAGAAGAGATGGACTCCAGCCCTGGATTTGTGCTCACTGGCTGCTAGGCTCTCTGCTAACTCTGAGGCTCTGGTTTGGATCACTCCAAGTAGCTGTTTCCAAGGTAAATGTTCTCCTCAGGAAGCAAGCTCTAGGCACAATGCCTGTGAGCCCAGGGGTGCCACTCTGCCCTGGCCTTTGTGCTGAGCAGGGTAGGCACAGCCAGGCACAGCCAGTCTCCTGCCTCTCTGTGCTCCATCTCAACATGCCTCTGGTGCAGCCTGGCACACTGGGTCTGATATTGCTTCCAGGAAAGCTTTTTAAAAATATTTTCCATATGAGAAACAGAAGAGGTTTGAACTTGCATCCTGTGTGCTCTGAGGCTGTGTTGTAGGCAGTGGATTGTAGTGGTGATAGCTTCTCTTCAATGGCCTTGTGGCTGAGGAAAAAGTTTCCTTGAGAATCTCCCTTTCCATTCCCATGAGGGTTTTGGGGTTGACCTGTATCATGCTTTTTTAGCCTTTAGTTTGACTGCCAAACAGAAAACTGACTATTGGAAGATCTGCCTTGTCAAATAGACAAAGGCCCCAAGAGGCAGAAGCCCTTTGGAAAGAGGCCTTGGCTTTGCAGGGATCATGAGGATTTGGGCAGAATTCAGGCAGAGGATAAACCCCACTGTCCAAGAGGATAACTTGAGGAAAGGGAGTTGCACAGGATTTTTCCAGTGCTGTAGGAACCTTTACTGTTATTCAGCTCATGTTGATTAACCCTGGATGCTGGATTCTTAAAAAGTGATTGGTGATATCACCCTGGAAATAGAAACAGATGTGCCATCTGTTACACAGTGCATGGGGCTTAGAGGGAGGTTTTGCTGAAGCACAGTTGATCCCAACACTGAAATGAGACTTCACTTCTGTCACCTTCCCATTTACCTCCCCAGAAGCTAAAAACCCCTGTGAACAATGAAGTGAACTGGTGGGATTTGCTGTCAGTGGACTGGAGCTGTAGTTCTGGCCAGTGACTGGGTTGAGAGATGAGCTGAGGTGGCATCTCAGCCTTCAGGGGAAGACACAGTATAGGACTAGGTGTCAGAGACACTCTCCAAATGCCTGGAATCCCATAGCAGGAAGTCTGGGCTTCAGTCTGAACTTGTGCTGGTGCTGCCTCAGAGCATCTTTCCCCTCAGCAAAATGTAAACTAGAGGTGTTTTTTTTCAATCCTTCTGTGGAGGATTGTTCCTGTGCCGTATCCCTGCCCCCAAATGCTCTCCCTTCATCCTGTAGTGACTCACTGAAGGTCTCAAGGATTATCAGAAGCACTAAGCAGCTCTGAGACAGCAATTGCAATTATACTTCTACAGCTGTGATTGTCCACAGCCGTGCTTTATGTCTTCCTCCAGAGCAATGGAGGATTTTAAGGAATGGTGCAAGGCTGAAGAAGGCAATACATCCATATGTGCTTTCGTAAATCTAATCTGGCATCCTTCTGGCTGCCATAACCTCTGGAGAGCAAAGTGCACATTTGTGCTGTTCATAGCACTGCTGCCTGATAACCAATATCTGCTCTAATAGGGGAAGCATGGCAGCACCTGGGGAGAACGGGAGCGGGTTCCCTTTGATCTGCAGGGCACCTCTCTCAGCACAGCTGCACAGCCAGGTACAAAACTGTTGGGATTCTTGTTTTCTGCTTCCTTTTTCTCAGAGTAAATCTCGAGCCTCATACTCAAAAAGATCTTCTGGCAAGCCTCCATGTAAAAATATAACAATATAACTACTATTTATTATTCATGCAGGAGCAGAGAAGGGCCACTGCTTTATGACCATGCAGTAAAACAGGTCACTGCTCCCCGTGTGCTTTGAAGCCCAGGACACGATCCAGTGGAGGTAGAAAATGGGACTCCGGGCACGTAAAGGGGATTGCTACAGTGGATCCCTTTGCAAAGACTAGACCTAAATACACACCACTCCTGCAAAGCACAGGTACAGCTCCACAGTGGAAAAGGAGCCCAGCATCCAGCTGCCTCCCTCAAGCAGAGGTGTTGCAGGGGAGGCTGAGCACTGTTTCACCAAGACCTTTGAATCTTGGTGAATCTTTGGGGATCTGCTGAATGTGGAGCCTGCTGGCATTGCACTGCTTTTACCTGGGTAAAGCCAGCTCCCCCTTGAAATGAATGATGTAACTGCCCTCCTTTTGCTCCTTTTGCCTCGTCTCTACCCACTGTTACCTGCCCTTGTCCCTGGAGTCGCCACTGGCACCAAGGTGGAGCAGGTGATATGCCACGAGGAGGAGGGAGCCCAGACGGATTCAGCATGCAGTTGTTCTTTACATTTCCAGAATGTCATCTCAACCCCCACCAACACCCCCAGCTGCAGCATTTCATGGCCACCCCAACAGTTGTTGTTCCCCAGGATGCTGGGAGGAGCTCAGTTTGGAATTCAGTAGAGTAAAGGGGACAGCCTGGAGAAGATAACTCACCTCCTGGAGGCCAGGGCACATCTAGGGGCAGGTAGAAACTCCAAGAGCTGAGCCACCATCTCCTCCCAACACCACTCGTATGGTGTGGAATCTGAATAGACCCCACCAGCTCCACTCAATCCAACAGGGATTTGGGGACACAAAAATATGTGGTGAGCAAGAAGGGCTCAGGTTTGCTTTCTGGTTCCCTATAGAGGCATTTTCGCACCTCACAGAGGAGTTAGGGGACAGGCAAGCACAGCACAGGAGGAAAGCAGAATGCTGTTGAAGCCTGTGGAGCCAGCAACCCCACCAACATCTCTTTTCCCCCCCAGCAGTGGCAGCAACTCTTTGCCTCCCATCCCAAATGGAGCTGCCCCCCAGCAAGCCCAGCTGTCCTCAAGGATGACACGGCTCTTCCGGGCTCTCACTTGTTCACGCAGGGCTGATTCAAAAAAGATGTTGGCAGAAGATGTTACAGACCTTTCAAAATCTCTCTTCATACTCTGGCACTTCCTCCTCTCCGTCCTCAGACAGGAATTGCACAGGTCTGGACCTCATTCCCCAGCCAAGCAAGCAGAAGCTGGTGCCCAGCAGCAAGTCCTCCCAATTACTGCTTCCAAAAACACTTTCAACAAAGAGTTGATTAACATGACAAAGTGCCCTCTCTGAGCACCGTGTGCCATGCACAGGGATCACACACCCACTGCCCAAGGTGAGGACGGGGTCCAGACTCCTCCTGGGAGCCCTAATGGGTGAGGGGAGAAGGGATGTTATCAGGAAGGGCAATGGTTATCCTCGGCAAAAAAGTCACATAGTACAAATTTTCGTAACCCTAAATTCCTCATATGCAAGCCATGGAAATAAAAAGACATAGTTACTCTCTATTTCCATGGAACTTTTATGAGAAAAATGGAAAGCATGTTTAAAAATAGGAAGAAGGATGTGGGGAGTCTTACCAAAGGTGTCTGAGGTCTCTGAGTGCACCTGCCTGGCTGTGTTAGAGCTGCTGGACCCTGTGCCCTGGAGCTCAGTGATGCTCAGGGGACAAGGCACGGGGGTTTTTCTCCAGTCAGCGTTCACACAGCTGGAGCAAGGACACAGGAGGAAGTGCTGGTGGTCCTGAATGCTTTGTCTGAGCAGCTGAAAGATGTTTTCTCCCACGGCTTATTGGAAAAGCAGAGTGGTGTGGCTGCCAGCATATCGACTAGGCCCCCACTCGGTGATGAAGGCCTGTGCCCAAGGGCGTGCTGGAGCACACTCCGACATGGCAGCCCAGCCTCCTCTGGGACAGAAACCACTCGGTGCTGGACCTACAACCACCCACAACAATCCTGACACTGCCCCTTGGGCCTGCCTGCCCAAATAACTCAGTAATAACCCCCCCCTCCATACACCCAAGCATAACCACACATTTTTCCCAAGTGTTTAGCAAATGTAACCTCTGTGTTTTATACCTTTAACTCATTGATCAAGCTGATGCATTTCTCTTTTGGACAAATAGTCATTACATCTGAAAGTTTATGGCTTGGCTTTGAAGTTAATGTTCTCTGAGATGGAGAAGAAAGTTCACACTTCTTCTATTGCTTCCAGCCCTTCTGGCTGCAGACCAGATAAAAGAGTGATGCCTTCAATTTACAAGTGATGACTATTTTTTTCAGGCAGAAAAACCGAAAGACTTCTTAATGTAATAATGGCTTGAATATTGCTATAGTGCTCAGCAAAGTGCTGGAAAAGGAGGGAAGTGAGTCCAGGAAACGTATGGACGACTCAGACTGGTTATTTCTCTACTTACTGTCTCATTTTCATCTGAGGCTGTTTCCCTTCCTCCACTTTTTTACTGTTGCAGCCACTCTCACTCAGTTTGTCCACAAGCTGTCATTTTCTGCCACCAGCCTTCCTGTGTGGAAGAAGAGCCTTCACAGCCAAAAAAAGTTTTCTCCTGCTTAACATTAAGAGGTCTCTCCCTCTAATTCTTGAATAGGTAAAGAAAATGCAGTTTTACAGCACACTCCATTAACAGCCAGGACTGAGTGTTTAAGCTGGAGGGTGTTAAGGCATCCAGTTCCTTCACATTCATTTGGAAATTGCAGCCTTGGTGTGACCTTTTCGAGCCTCCTACTTCTCCTCCTTCCTACGGCAGCAGCAGCTCCTCTAGCCTTCACTGGGAGAAAGATTTTAGTAGCTTTTAGGAGCAACGTGCACAGAGTGATTGGAGCCTGACTGCCACTGCCTGCAAGCTCCAGGGAGAGTAAGCAAGGCTGAAAGGACTTCGGAGAGGGATTGGGCTTTCCAGAGCTCCATCAAGCCAGCTTTAGGAAGCCTCCAAAGATGGCAGAGCCACCTCCTGAGCAGAGGTGCCTGTGCTTGCCCACATCCTGCTCCTCTGCCCACCATATCCCTCTAGGCCTCTTCACTCAGAAGTGGCTTTTCTATTTGACCCCACCCATCACAGGACTGGACAAAAAAAGAGATCCCAGGAAGACCTATGTGTACCCCTCAGCTGGGGCTGTCTGAGCCCATGCTAGTGAGATGTGAAATGTAGCTCTGACAAGAACTCCTGCACAATACTGCCAGCATTTTGATACTGCTAATGAGCAGATGCTTGTATAAATAAAATACCTTCTGATATGTGATTTTACAAAACATCAGGATTTTCAGTAATTTAGGATTGAATTACACCCTGTTGTAGCACATGAGGGGAAGGATTGGGGCATTGCAGCTCACAGCTGGGGAGCTAAACCCGCTTCTCCTGTTCAATCGTCTGCCTTCTATCCGTTTCTCTTAAATATTCATCTGAAATTCAGCTGAAAGGCATCAGCCATGTTCAGATCAGTAAGGTACCACTGGATGAATGCTTGTGCTCTTTGTGAAGGGAAATTTGGCACCTGGCTGGAGGGACCACGAGCCTCCCAGCAAAACCCTGGTCCCTCCCTATTGTTGGGTTAGGTGCTGCTGAGAACTGGCAGCTGAGCAGCACAAGGCTCTCAAGCCTCCCTGGCACAGCCACAAGGACCAGTCAGAAAATCCCTCCCAGGAGGTATGAAAAACCCCAGGGTGCCACCAGCATCCCCTGCACCAGCCAACAGAGCGCCTCCATCACTACAGGCCTGCAGCATCCTTTGCCAAGTGCAGTAGTTCCCTTTCATTGACACTTGTGCTGCTTATTTGCCTCTGTCAGCATGACCAAGTGACAGGATGGGATCTGCAGGATTTCTGTTGGTCCTCCTCCATGTCTTGGCATTGGGATCTGGCTCGCTGGCCACTCAAGAAACTTCCCTTTTCTTTATTTCACTCCATTTCGTCCTTTGATGTAATGCTAAATAAAACCTACTTATTGTTAACCACACCTCACAACAGCAGTGGTTATGTTTGCTGCTGGTTTAGTTTCCAAGTTAATTTAAATAAACAACTGAGCCATGAGGAGAAACTACTAAATATCCTTTTCCCCGGCACATCATGACATGCCAGGCCATTAATATTTCTTTAGCACAGCAAACTTTGAGGCTCAAAATCCATACCTTGGTTTGTCAAATGGGATAATTATAAACATTTTCAACTATCCAGCTAATGAGTTCCTGTGTTGCAGTGAATGTGATGTTGTGCAGTGTTTCTCGCACTAATTTCTCGGGAAATCTGGGCCTGTAATTTGGTGCAGTCCTCACAGCAGGAATGTGTTTCATCTTCTAAGGTGACGTCAGCCACTCTTGTCCTGGCATTAAAAGTCAGCCAATGTCCCTTCCAGCTTTCCCAGGCAATCAGTAGTCAGAAAATCAGTGTTGTGCTTGGGAACGCCAGCATCAGGAAGCGTGAAGGTGGTTGTCCTGCTTCTGGTGTCGGGGCTACCCTCTGGGAACCAGCCCTTCTACTTCAGTGAGTGCCCAGTCTTTCCTTCAGGAGCACCCACAAATGCTTGGCAGTGCCACACTGGGGACACGTTGGATAGACGTCCCTGCAGGAGAACTCGGGGGTTGGAAGTCACTTTAGGGGCTTTGATGCTTTTCTCTCCTTCCCCTGGGGAAGGTAGGGCCAGTGGGAGGGGGGCTGGGTACCAGCGGCACTGGAGCATCCTCGAGGCTGCCAGAGGCACCAGGACATCCCGTGCTGTGGCTCTGCTTTGTTTTTATAGTGCTGCCTGCTCACTTCCATTTTCAGAGGGTGGCATGGCTGAAAGTGAAGCTGCGCGCCCCTCGGGGGAGACATTCTGGAGAACACCAGCCCGTTTCCCAACTCCACCGCAGAGCAATATTGTTTCACCACAAAAAAATCTCACTGGCCAACACACAGCAGGTCTGGAGCAGCCCCTGAGAAGCACCGGGCTCTGCATCCCATTAGGGCTGCCCGGAGGAAGCTGGACGGGATTTTTATTAAATCAAGCTCAGTCAATGCTTAAAGAAGGGCTTTTTTGAATTACGAGCTGAACCTCATGTTTGGTGCCCTGCCAAGCTCAGGATAGTGCGAGGAAGAAAAGGAGATGTATTTTTGGACTGCATGTCTGCTAACAGGCTGTTAGATAAAATTAAAGAGGCTGTTTATAAAGAATCTGCTGGTGCTGAAGCAGATGTGGAGGCCCGAGTTTATGACAAGATATATTTCTGGTGTTGGCACGAACAATCAATTTCATTCAGGACTTTCCTCATGCTGCAATGATTTGTTGGTTTGGGGTTGATTTCTTTTTTATTTATTTCATTATTTTAACTGAAACTGGCACAATGCCCTCATTACTTGTGATAAACTTGTTTGTTTACTTATGTCGTGGTAACCGGAGAGCTGGGCTCAGGCTCTGCTTCCTTGGATGCTGGTTGTTTCCTACCAGAGCACTTGGAGCTGTCTGACACTGGCACTGTGTTTTAAAAATACACTGCTTTCCTCAGCCTTGCAGGCAGCAAGGGCATCGCTGTGCTTTTACAAGAAAAATCAAGAGCACAAGTGAAGGCACATTGTCGTTAATTATGCATGGTTTGGGTTTTTCCTGCCTTGCTGCTCCTCCTTGGACCCTACACAGAGTCCTGACTTCCTTATGGCACAGATAAAAACTTGAAAGAGAAGCTCAACGCAATTGCTGTGATCTATATCTACAGCAGGGCATTGCATATGGAAGGCATAATATTTGACGGTAAATTTTTGTTTGACTTTATAGTAGAAGTTAAGGGAAAAGGTGTCATCCTTGGCCTGGGGTTTCATAAGTGCCACAGGCAGATGGGCTCTTTTAAACCTTCTCCTCCTTTTCTAAAAGGAGAAACTCACAATCTGGACTCAAGCAAACCTTAAAGTCATTAAATTCCAGGTTCCAATAAATCTTTATTTTATAAAAACACATCCAGCATATATCAAAACAGAAACTGTAAAAGAAATTAAACATGTGTGGGTCACATACTCTGCTGGATGCTCCTTAATAGTTTTGCAGAATCAGTGGGATAACGAGGTGCAGTTTTGCTCTATGAAGTTTTGGCACCTCCCTGCAGCGCTGTCGGGCTGCCCAGGGCGCCCACCCGGAACACGAGCAAACACAGAGGGAAGGGATGGCAGCTCCACTCCCACATTCTCTCTCTTCTAACCCAGTGCAGACAAGCTGGGCTGTAGCTGCATCCCCACAGGCCCTGGGCATCCCAACATCTTCCCTTTGGGGGCCCAGCAAAGTGGGGACTTGCTCCTCCAGCCCCAGTGAGTGGCTAGGCCATGGCAAACAAAAGTGCTGTAAGTCAAAGGGAGGGAAAAGTAAAATGATATCTGGGAGCAGGATTTGCCTGCCTGCTCCTGTAAGGTGCAAGAGCAGAGCAAAAACGAAAGGAACTGGGATCACACTGCAGAGACACAGACTTTAACAAGCTCCTTTTCAGAGCTTTAAAAGATTATGCATGTGACGTAATCTTGACATTTCCTGGCTCAGTGGTGATTTCCTCGGATCAAATACCCGGAATGCTGGGGACTTGTCACCACCTCGTGCAGCTCCTCTTACTTGCAACACCCCGGGGGTCACAGAAGGAGTGAGGCACAGCGTTCTGAGTCAGGGGGCAGGACCTGCACCCCTCTCCCTGTGCTCCTCCTCACTCTGGCTGGATGAGACATGGAGCACACACCTCCCATTTCAGAAATTCCCCTTAATTTTGAGGGTCGAGTTTTAAGGCTCCTGGCCATGGGTCCTGCACCCAGAAGCCTTGGCAGAGAGACTGAAGCCTGCGAGAGCCCTGGCAGGGACAGACCCTCAGACCTTGTAACAATATATAATCTATTTCTTTCAATCTCTTGTAGAATGACAATTTTATTAAATTCCAGCTGACTTTCTGGAGTAGTCGAAACCAAGACCAAAAGTGAGCAAAGCCCCATAATTTTTGGGAATCTTCTTATGAAGATTCACCATGTTTATGCTAGTAGTGTGCTGAAACTTGGAAGTTATGGGGAAAGAGAAAAAAATAAAGCAGCAAAACATTTGTTAGTATTTTGTCAAGCATTGGGACAGGCTTCCCAGGGAAGTGGTAGAGCTGCCAAACCTTGAGGTTGCAACCAGAGCAGGGACCAAGCAGGGCACAGTGGCAAACCCCCATCCTGACCTGAGATCCTCCAACTTCTGCTGTAGTGGGTATAAGGAAAAAATCCACAAACTATCCCCAGAATTTTTTATCTGGATTTCCAAAGACTGTCTAAATTTGGGTTGCTCAGGAGCTCCCTATAATTAGTGACTCTAAAATAGGTACAACCAAAGGCAGGCAAAGAAGCACCTGTCTGGGAAGTGCTCATACCATGACCAAAGACCCCAGGCAGCTTCCCTACCTCCTCTTCCCCACCAGGGAACCACTGGCAAATCAAGTCACCTGGAGGCTGCAGGAGACAGGGGAGCAGGGTGGTGGGACCCGCAGGGGTCACTCTTCTGCTCCTGACCAGGCAGGTTCAGGCTGGCAGTGCCTTTGCTGTGTGTGAACAGGGAAGCTGCAGCTGAGAGGTTAATGCAATTCCCCTCTTAAAAAGGGCATTTAGAAGAGTACCATCAACTAGTTTAATGCAGCACCAGCACGGCTTTAGTATTTAAAAAAAATTAATCGTAATATTAAAAAGAATATATATTTTGTTATGATTTCCACGCAAATAGTGTAAATAATTGATAGAGGATGTTGCAACCCTTCCAGCACAGCCCTGCACAGCAGAAAGAGAAAGTGAAACAAAGTGCAAGCTGGAAAGCCCCCGGGAGAACAGGGAGACAAGGCCAGGAGGAGCCTTTGGCAGGGCTCCTGCCTGCCTAGTGCCTGCCCCAGGCTCCGAGGCCCAGGCAAAATCTGGGCAGAAGGTTACAGCAGAGATTAGTTCAGTAGCACCACCTTTTTGGTCACCTAGACTTGTATTCACATAATCCTCCAAGTTGTGTTAACACAAATGGGTTGGGTTTGGGTTTTAGCTTAAATATATCCCATGCTCCAGCTTTTATACTCACTTGGAGACGTATGGTGTTGTTTTCAGACTTGGGTCACTTCAATTTTATTATTGCAGGTGGCACAAATAAACTTTCCTGAGGTTTTTAATGTATGGTTTCTAAAGAGAACTGTAAAATGAACAGTTAGGAGGTTTGTTGGAGCTTTTGAATAAGGATGGGGAGCAGCTTCCCTTTCAGTTTTACACTTATGGACTCCACTTCGCCTCAACCCTGACATTAAATGCATCATCCCAATGCCAAAAAAATCAACGGTACTTACCTGACAGATGCAGATATTCAGATACACAAAACAACTGTTTATTACAGGCATTTCAAGCAATTTGAATTGTTATGCATCTCTGTTTCCAGCTTTCTATCCCACATTTTGCTTCACTAAAAACCTTCACAAAGCTGCATGCGCGTAATCTGCCTCACACAAACAACCTCCCAAGGTTAATTTATTACCAATTAACTTGAGGAGCTCAACACCTTTGCAAAGGCTGGCGTGAATGCTCAAAATCTATAGCTGGAAATCAAATGCAAGTAAATCTCTGATTAAAAAAATAAATAAGGAACATGATTAGTAATCCTTTGGTGTTTGGACACCAAGCCGAAAGCAAGTAAAAAAGGAAGCAAGGCTAATGACCACACCCCCCTTTTAGGAGCAGAGCTACACACTGTGCAGCGCAGTCGGTTCTTTCTGAAGCATTTTTAAAAGTCTTCTGTGGGACAAAGGAGTTGTCCTGAACTTTTATTGTTTTAAAATTAATGCAGGAAAATAGGGAGTTTCCTCTGCAAAAGTCATGGACCAGTGGTTAAGCACAGGGTATATTAACTTGAACTCAAGAGCACTGAACAGAGAAAAGTCCACGGAAAATACTCAGTTTGCAAGTTTACCTTCGAAAAACCACCTGTGGAGCCTCCTCTGCCTTTTGGCCTCGTTCATGAAATCCAGGAGGTCTCAGCGATGAAAGATTTCTGCACGCTGCGGGCACGAGCCACTGCTCGGAGCAGCGCTCTGGGACGCGCCGTCTCCTTGTTTATATTTCAGTGCTACGCGTGATTAATCCTCCATTTCATTCATTGTCTTTTTACTTCTCTGCTACTGGGAACAGTAAATAAGAGGGAAGTTGTAACAAGAGCCTCCCTTTTATTCAGAGACCTTCTGTTTCCTGCAGGCTGGCGGCTTCGAAAAAAATCACAGCTCCATTGTGCTCCAAAGTCATACTGAATGGTTCAGATGAAAAGAAAAACCCACGTCAGAAGGAACAGGGGACTCAAAGACGAGTGTCGAGGCCAGCAGACCAGGGACATCGATCCCAGGCAGCAGCACACCCTGAGAATGTTGCACCCTGTGACAGCAGCAACACTATGGTTTATCCCTCCGTGCTGAGCGTCTGAGGAAGACAAGCGCTGCCTCCGGTATTAGGGGTGTCCCTGAGCACCCCCGGCCCCACGGGACTGGCATCGATTGCCTGGGGGGGGTGGGGCAGCAGGACAACCCTCCTGTCCTACCTGAGGGGCGCAGAACCAGCCCCCAGAGCTGGGGAGGTGCACTCACTCCTCTCTCCTGGAGCAGGGCTGCCAGCGGTGGAGGTCAGGCAGGGCAGGAGGAAGGGGCAGGGTCACCAGCGGCGGAGGCAAGGAGGCAGAGCCCGGGTGCTCCTGGGAGGAAGCACAGCATGCAGTGATAGAGACAGTGTTGCCATCACCGAACATCTGGTGCGAATGCTCCCCAAAATAGATCACTTCCTTCTTCCACCTCAAAGGAAACAGTGTTGGAAGGAGACTCAGATACAGCAGGGCTGGTGCGAGGAGGGATCTCGTTCACTGGCAGCCTCCCACTGGGAGCCACTTACACATTCCGGGGTGTGACTGGGACCCATCAGTCTCGGGCAGGTTCCTAGGGATTAGTCCTGCGAAACGCCCCGCAACCCACGTGGGCGCCGAGCCTCTCAGCGCCCCGCAGCAGAAACCCACCAGCACTTTCCATCGGTGGCTGGTATTGCAAAACCAACCCCTCTGTTCCCAAAAGCTGCTCCGGCGCCGAGGGGCTCAGGCCGTGATCAGCCCTCACCTGCATTTCCCAGTACCAGTTTTACATTACAGTGCTGCTTCACAGCATCTTCTTTATTGGCAGGCGTCAGGAGAAATGTGTGTCAACAAATCTGAAGCGAGCGTAAGCGCCGCCACAGTCAAGTCTGATAATAAAACATGAGTCACTGTTATTCAATCATTTACCAGCGCACGTCTTGCAAGAATGTTCTCTCTTCTAGGAATCACCACCACACAAATTTGAGAGTTGTTTTAAAGAGCACCCTAGTTTTGCTTTTAACTGTGTGGCCGTTTCCAGAGGGCTGGTTCCTGCTTATCCCGACTTGCAGCCCACTGCCCCGTGCTCCCTCTGCACCTGCGTTTCAAAGCCAGGCGTGGGGCACCCAGCCTTGGCATGTCCTTCCCAGCAGTTTTCATGCTCAGTGTTTCCCCAACAGCAGGAGTGAACTGGCAGCAAGGAGGGGGCTGCTGGGACTGACCCCCAGTTGCCATCAATGCCACCCACATCATCTGTGGCGCTGCTGGAGAGCGTTTAGGGGATGCACATTTTTCCCCTGGGCTGGGATGAGGAAGACTGTGGTCAACCCCAGCATTTTGGCAAGGGACACTTTTTCCCATAAAGGTATTATTTTCATTGTTTTCTTACATTTAGTTTGGGACAGAGCAGGAGGGGTCAGGGATGTCTTCCCAGACATTTCTTCAAAACTGTTTTTATCCTTGGTAACAAATGCCCCTGCCAAACACAGCAGCACACATCCTCAGTTTCCCCTCTGTAAGCCTGATTTTTTGAATGGCTTCTTGGAAAAAGCATTTACATGGTGACCTCTTGCTGCTGTAAGATGTGCAGGGAGATGGGTCCTTTCCAGGCATTCAAGCTGTAGTGCCTGGTCCTTCCTGTTTTTACTGAGGAACTTTTGGGAGGTCAGAAATACATGAATTCAGCTTTTGCTGCCTTAATAGGTGAAAGGCTGCTGGAAGCACGTGGATAAACTTCCTCTGTGCCAAATGACCGTCATTTAAGTCAAACACTTTTTAACAATAGAAGCAAAATTTTAAAAGGTGTAGTTAAAAAAACCCCCACATTTGCCTGTCTGTCCTCCTTGCTCCATGCTGCTCTGCCTCTTGCTGCTTAGCTTGATCTCAAGCACTCCTGCTGCAGGGAAGGCTTGAGCTTCTGATGTGGCAAACAGGTAGACTAAGCTAATTTATCGCTCAAGCCTTTTATTCCATCACAGAGTGGCAAAAGGGAAGGCTTGTCTCTCTTGCGGGTCACCTCTAATAGCAATTGCTTCAGCAAGATGGATTTCAAAATTAGGTGCTCTCGAAGCAGAAGCCACGCTGTATTTTTCAACAGCACAAAGCAGCCATAAGAGGAATCTGACCTTCATTCTTCATAATAAATTCACTGGGGAAAAAAAAAAATCCATCTTTGTTTTTCAGCTTGAAGTACTGTCAAAAGAAAAGCCATGGCACACACAACATATACAAAATAAAAATACAAGACAACTTCAGCAAAATGATAAAAACTCAGAGATTTACTCTTCCTGCTTTTTCTTACTCAAACACTGGAATAGACTCTGACAGCTTGTCTGCAAGTACATTGTTTTGGAATAAAGGCTGGTGTTAAAGTGGATCTATAACTAGGTTAAATTAAGACCACCTCAAAGCTGTTTTCAGATGTAGAGTGCAATCTAGTAGCTAAGTCTGGGGAAAAGTTTATTGCTACACACCCACATTTTGGCACTCCATTGGACTTAGCACGTTTGTTAAAATGTCCCTGAATGTATTTCAGGTGCTAAAATAATGTCTGGTGCAGCCTGCCAAAGGAAAATGTCAGTTATTTTCTGCTAAAGCGCCCCAAAAAGATGTGATCTTCAGTCAAGTACAGACTTGTAAGCTAAAGAAAATATTTGGCATTTTACTGTTATTAATAAAATGATTGGTACATTTTAGTCCTAAAAGCCTGTAGCTGGTCAGCTGCCACTGGCACAGCCTGGAAATGGTGAAAATTAATCGTCTCTTGTATTAAACACTATCTTTGTATTCTGCCATGTCTCTGTTACAGACTCTGTATTGAGTAACTCATTATAACCCAACGCAGCACATCGCCTTTATTCCTTTAATCTCCTGTCAGGCGTAGCTGGGAAGGCAGAATGGGAATGTTTATTCTAACTAGCAGGTCTAACCCTTAGGCTAGGAAGAATTAGGAGAGGTTTTTTCCAAGCTGGGCTTGTCCCCCATCCAGAGAACCTAATGCTGTGGCTGCAGTCCACCTGGCTCCTCTTCTGGAATAGTCACTCAAATCCATCTTCCCACTTTCTAGAAAGCCTAGACCCAGCTGTTACTCAGCCTTTTCTCCTTCAGGATGGGCTGGTTACACTGCTAACAGCAGCTGTAGAGAGGCTCAGGGTCAGCAGCGCCCTAATCAAGCTGCAGAAATCAGCCACTTCGCACCCCCTTAGTTCAGGTTTCCAGGGACCCGTTTGCCTGGACAAAAATATTTTGTTAAATAAGCTCAGCTTTTTGCTAGAGCTGGTGTGATCACTGAAAGCTCGGCAGAAGGGATGAACACTGTCCATACATTTAGTTAAACCAGCTTAAAATTACAGAGGATATCTAGGTTGCTGCAACTGCAGCTCCTTTCAGAACCAACTCGAGGTAACCGTAAAAATCAGTCTGGCTTCATTTCGCATTCAAGATATCATAACTCCCGCATATTAACATTCAAGTTCTCCCCACACCAATCAATATTTTGTTGTTGTTTAGAACAGGAAAAGCCTTTTCTTTACAAGCATTTTTGTGAAGGTTAAAGCCTTAGGGGATGCTTTTTGATAGTGATGTCAATGCTATCAGTTCCCCCGTAGGGAACCACTATCTAAACAGTCGCAATTTCACCGCTCATTATCCCTCTTCTACAGCGAGCACCCACTTTTAAAAATCAAAGAGAGGCAGATCCAAGCTCAAGTGTCAGCAGTAACTGACCTGGGATCAAGTCATCTTGGAGTGGCCAAGTCTGACCTATCAGTGAAGAGACTCAGTTTTGACCAAGAGGATTATTTAACCACCGGAGCCTGCAGGGGACCACAGCTGCGCAACAGGGATGTCCTCTCCAGCAACAAGCCTCAGCAGCTCTTCCTTAAAAAGGGGAATTAATCTACCTATGGCACTCCTCTTCATCAAAGAACACTTCCAACTGTTTCACAACAGTTTTACAGCTGACACAAGCAAAGGCCTCAGTCCCGATATCCATGCGCCAGCTCAGCTGAATTACAGGCACGTACCGAGCGCTCCTGAGAAAACTATGGCCACGCTGGAGAGCTGGGGAAGCTCTGGAGCATCTCCCACCCAACACCGGCCCCTGCAGTGAGATACAGGGGCTTCTTTTCCTCAGTAAGCAGCATTGGTAATTACATTACCTACCCTCTTCAGCCTCGAGCACGCTCTGTTTGTTACCAACGTGCTAAAGTCAGAGGCAAGGCAAAGGCTGCGCCTGGCTGCCGGGGAAGCGCTCGCTACTCATCCTTTAAGTTCAGCTGAATCCTCTAGGTTACTTCTGTCAACATCAAGCACCGAGAACAAAGGCACAAGATTATGGGGGATCTCATTAAGTATGCTTGTTCCAAGAACAAGAAATGTGTCTACTTTCCTCTGATGACCTGGGGAAACAAAAAAACCCTTCAGCACAGAAAATTTATTTGTCATCAGTTACGAGCATTTGAATGTGTAATAGCCAGTTTACGGAGACAAAAAAAAAAAATCTGTCTGTCCTACCCTTTCTACATCAAGACCTTGCAGAAAGCATCATTCTTCTGCTTGAAACAGAAAGCAGGGATGTAAATATCTGAGAACACCAACACACACAAAACCCCCTGAATCCTTAGGGTATTAAGTGAGCCATTTAACTAAGTATTTAAAACCTCTGCAATTATTAGTTTATTAGTATCATCCAGGATTTCAGATGTTCAATATTTCTCCTGAAGTTATACATAAATGCAAATTGAAATAAGAATCTGAAAGTCAAAATTGTATAACAAAACAATACTCCATCACAAAAGCGTGTAAAATTACAAGAATGCTTTTTTTTGTTTGTTTTTAAACACTGGCACTTAAGAGAACCATAATTTTGTAACCACAAAATTGCCGAATTGTCCCCCAAACTGGTAAGCAGGTATATGTGAAAATAGTTACAGCTGCCAGCACTTGAAAGTTTTACTAAATATGCAAAAAACCCCTTAGCTTTGGTTTTGGAAGAGAACTGCATTTGACCAAATTAGACATTGTTGGTATACCATAAACATTTAACTTTTTAATGCAAAATTTAATAAAATGTACTTTTCCATACAACTATATTTAACTTAAAAATGGGCAAACATCAAGAGTGCGGTATAAAACCTAACAGGAAAAATACATCTTATCTCATTTTCAATTTGAGACAATATACAACTTTGTTTAAAGGGCTAAAACTAGAATTTCAAGAATACAAATATGAATTTACATAGATTTAACAAATAATAATGGTACCATTTATAGAAATCTTAGAAAGAAAAATCATTTCTTGTGGGCCCTTTGCTACCAGGAGTCTCATGGTATAAAGCCCGTGGCCACCACCAGACCTGTCACCAAAAAATAATATGGTCATTTCATGCTTTTAACTTTACACATTTTAGGTACACTCATCACTCCCAGGTGTTCAGAGATTTACAAATCTAACTTCCATTACATGGTAACAGAGTCACACGTGTAAATTTCTCTACACCGGATGGACATACACTCTTCCTATGGGTCCTTCTAGGACAAAATTTAACATTCCCTCCCTCCCTCCCCCCAAAGTATTTAGTTTCTGTAAAATTGAACTCTATACTTCTCAACTCTCCAAGACTGGTAAACTCATGCAACGCAATAGAATATTACATTTCACAAAAATCTGAACGAGTATCCATTTGCTGAGATTGAATTTTTTGTTGTTTCCAGTTATGGAAGAATATTTTCATCATATGCCTATATATTTTTTTTCTTACCCTATCATGATAATGCAGGGTATGCAGATCAAAGCTTTGTTTATCAGCTGGTTATATGAAAGATGAAAACTGTAATATTCCCGTGATCCCATACGGGCATTCAATAAAGCAAAAGATGAGTTCCCCTCAAGAGAAA
>WAAG01062205.1:7069-23964 GCA_013390105.1 Tichodroma muraria
TTTAAGACTTCACAGGGAAAAAACCTCTTACCTTCGGTGGAAAAACTTTCCCCCTCACAAAAGAGATGCTGTAGAATTTATGAAAACAAAAGTGCCAATAAGATTTTACTTTAATACCCGAGGGAGAAACACGATCATCTGTACCAGTAAGAAAAAGATGCCTGCACGAGGTGCTCTACTAATTACAGCTGCTTTGGTGGGCAATATCCCTGGTGAAACAGATGTTAGGGACCTATTAACAAAAGTTTTTCAAACATCTGCTTACAATTTGAAGGCAATTGTAAATACAGCACAGAAGGTCAATTGGGCTCATTAAGGTCTATGTGCAAATCTACTGCTGCAGGTTTCTTTTTAGCTAATACTGACTTTTTTTAACACAGGAAATAGAGTTTAATAGCAACTTGTGTCAATTTTGATTGTGATTTCATACAACAACAAACAACAATCGCATGCCCTGTGCTTCACCAAATCACCCATTTTCCTTCCTCTTTTTCCTCTCTACCTACAGCACACTGCCACGGTTCTGTGAGGTAAAGGAAAGGTTAGAAATTGGGCAATTACAGAGAGATGATTGATTTTACTTTTAAACACCAATTATAGATCTTGATAGGAAATCTTCAGTTGTTGAACCGAAGAAAAATGAGTTTTGATTACAACGCATGGTTATCAGATGAAAATTATTCTTTCAAGTGTCAGAACAAAACACAGATGCTCAGTAAGTCTAAAACACTGGAAATCATGGAATGGTTTGGGCTGGAAGGGACCCTAAAGCTCATCCAGTGCCATGGCAGGGACACCTCCCACTGTGCCAGGCTGCTTCAAGCCCCAGTGTCCAGCCTGGCCTTGGGCACTGCCAGGGATCCAGGGGCAGCCCCAGCTGCTCTGGCAATTCTATTCCAGGGCCTGCCCACCCTGCCAGGGAACAATTCCTGCCCAATATCCCATCTAGCCCTGCCCTCCTTCAGCTTAAAATCACTCTTTGTCAGCCTTCCTCAAACTGGAACCACCCAGGAACAATTTTCTCATGAACTGCTCCAGAGAAAATCCTCAGGTCCTGGAACCAGCAACAGCACCCAGGACCTGCAAAGCTTCTACTGGAGATTTTAACTGGCATTCCAAAAATCAGGAATACCAACTTGAGCTGGAGCTTTCAACACCGGTTCTTCTGGAAGCGATGCACTGAATTTGCTGTCTTGAGTTACAGCTTGAATAAACCAGGGTGGATTCTCCATCCCTGGGAGTGTCCAAGGCCAGGCTGGACGGGGCTTGGAGCACCCTGGGACAGTGGAAGGTGTCAGGGCTGGAATGGGATGATCTTTACGTTCCTTCCAACTCAAACCAGTCTGGGATTCAGTGATTCTGATGAGTCCTCTGAGGTCCCTTCCAGCCCAAACCATTCCCTGATTTTATGACTCTGCATTAAACCAGATCTGTTAAAATCAGACCCTCTGTGCAAACCGTGAGTAACCTGCAGCTCAACAGATCCCTGAACCACTTCCTTTACATCCCCAAGAACTCGTGTTCCACCTGGAACTATACCAGCTATGCACAGAAAAAATTCTTTGCAAGACACAAGCCTGGAAGATGTTAACATATAGAACATATCTATGAAAAGCAGAAGGAAAAATGCTGTGAGGTAGAGAAAATCACAGGATTAAAACCATAGCCTTCATCTCTACAATAAAGTTCATAAATGTGATGGCAAATGCTGATCTAGTAAAAATCAAAATTAATGATTTTGGGAAAAAATATTTATGAGCAATTTAAGAATTACTATTTTAAGAATCTATCACTACCTGTTAGAATTCACTACAATAAAATTACGATTCTACAGCAATTAAAAGCTTCAGAATATTGTGGCTTGCACCAAATGTGGTAAAAATCCTACTTTAAGCAATTTGCTGCACATTTTGAAGAAGACACATCTTAGGAAATAAACGTCAAACACCACCTTTTACTATCAGTAGTGGTACCCAGCTGAAATTATTAAAAATAAATTGAGTGTAACAGAGATGAAAGTGTAAAACTTGTAAGAAGTTCTTTATATCTGCAACCTTGAAGCTGTGCTCATCTGAATAAGGAATATGAGTCCTCCTTGTGCAAACAACAGCTGAATCTGAAAGCAAACACCAGAGCTTGCAGAAAACATCCCATCAATAAAGACTTGTCCCTACCCAGCTTGACCCAATACTGCCTGCTTTAAAAACTTACCACCCTCTCCATCTTCTCTCTCACTAGAAAGGATATTTTCAATGCCTTTATGACATTTTTTCCAAGCCATTTTTCCTTCAGCCAGCAATTGGAAGAGTCTGACTGGACTGTGGATTTCTTTATTTTTTGTACAGGAAGTCGGTGGTTTCATTTTGTAGGGCTGAGGAGTCTGGAGATTATCATGGATAATCTGTAAATGAAACTTCTTGATTTATGTGGGTTTTATCTTCAAGTTAAACTTAGCTGAGCAGAATATCGTTACTTGAGATTGAACAGGTAATAGAATTAACTTTTTAAAAACCTACAGCTCCACTGCGGCAATTCCAGAGACTCCAGGTCCGTTCAGTACCAGAAAGAGAAAATACTGGTGATATAAATTACCCCATCTCCAACCTTCCCCACACTACTTGGACCCTTCCATGGCACCAAACTGATTTTATTAGTCTAACCTGCTTTTACTGAACTGATTCGGGTTTTTTTCTTGCCTGAGGAAGTGAGAAGAGAGGAAAAAGGGTAATATTTCATCAAGAAAACAGAACTAGGAGCACCTACACTAAGGATTTAGGAGAGAAGTAAAACTATCATTACCACTTCCACCAGCTTTTAAAATTTCCCATTTCAATCCTGATTCAACTTCACTTATGCAGCTTAAATCAGGATGCCAGAGGAGGAAAAGTCCTTACATTTTATTAGGAGTTAAATGAAAAATGTGTCCCTTCCTGACACCACTTATATTCCTTGGAAATTACTCAATACCAGTTAATTAAAAGGAAAAAAAAACCCCAAAAAAACAAAAACCAAGCATTTACTTCCAAATCAAACCCCAGAAATCCCAGAGAAACTGGGTGTGGGAAGTGCAAGGATCTCCCCAGAAGAAAAACAGCACAAAGGTAACTCTGATGATGAAAGGATTTGCTTCAGCCTAGGAGGACATAAAAGATGAAGTTCTACAAAGAGCATTAAGTATTCACCAGCTCACTGCAAATTACACTAAACACTTGGTGAAGAAGTATTTGGCAGATGTCAGCAATAAGGAAGCCAAACATGTTCCTTACACTGAAGGATAATGTAACTACAGAAGAGGGTTTGTTTTGGAACCATTTCCACAGCCCAAAAATAACGTGGCCTCGTCTCCTGGCAAGGCTGGGTTTACCAAGGAAGAAACAAGACAGAGCCATGACTACTTATGTGACAAATCCACATTTCTGCCATTTCCATACTCGGTACCACTCCTGAAACAAGATATCACACACCAATTTGGATCATAAAACATTAACTTCTAAGAGAGCCTGCAGCAGATCTTTGGAAACTCAAATATTTGTGTAACCTCTTGTTTTCACAAGTGTTGTACAAACACCACTGCGGACACACGACCACTTAGTAGAGTTCAAGTCTTCCATCTTTAGGACTCTGCTATTCCACTGTTATCTTCTGCAGTTTGAAACTGCATTCCTACGTGGGATTTACAAAGTTAAACCAGGACCTAACCCAGTGAAACCTGGGGGGTTATATCTCCCCCTCTCAATCTCCAAGTTTTTGCAGACCCACACACGTTCACCCCCCAGTTATGAGAAAGGGTGACTGGACATGTAATGTTATCATTAATGTACTGTTAGGTCCCACTTGAGGAAAACTAAGCTTAAAGGTGAGACAGGAATATATAATCCTTGGCGTAACTGACCAGGCAGATGAAGTATTTCCTCATGTTGGCATTTTTGATGAGGAATCTTTTTATTTGCTCTTCTCTTGCTGTTACACATGTGGATGCTTTTTCCCCTTCTCTCCTCTCAGCAAGGCACCATTTGCATCAGCACACATCTAATAGGAACTAAATCAACAGATTTTAAAACAGAGGGTTCATCATAAAGCCATAACACAGATTTGCTCTGCTTCAAATTCTTGAAATAAATGCCTGAATTTTTAAATGAAGTCGTCCAGTGCTGTCACCCACACAGCCACCAGGTTTCATGCAGCTTACTGAATGAGACGTGGAGTGAAAATGCTACTGACTTTTATTATTTTTACCATTTGAAAACAGCATGGCTCCAATCCAAGTAAAAGAAATCATCTCGACAGCTCTGCTCCTCTGGTAATTACATGGTTGTAAGAGTGGCAGCTTCTTGAATGAAACTTCACAACGAGGAGTTATCTGGAACTAATGCAAGTAAGGCAAATTCCTGCTGGGATTTAGAAGCACAGGATGGTTTGGCTTGGAAAGGGCTTAAAGATCCCCCAGTGCCACCCCTGCCATGGCAGGGACACCTCCCACTGTGCCAGGCTGCTCCCAGCCCCAGTGTCCAGCCTGGCCTTGGGCACTGCCAGGGATCCAGGGGCAGCCCCAGCTGCTCTGGCAATTCCAGCCCAGCCCCTGCCCACCCTGCCAGGGAAGAACAATTCCTGCCCAAGATCCCACCCAGCCCTGCCCTCTGGCAGTTTGAAGCCCTTCCCCCTTGTCCTGTCACTCCAGTTCCTGATGAATTGTCCCTCTCCAGCTTCCCTGTAGCCCTTTCAGGCCCTGGAAAGCTGCTCTGAGGTGTCCACACCTCTTCTGCTCCAATATACAAACTTTTGCACCATCTCACAGACAGGGGAGAGACAAAGAGCAGCTGAAACTGCAGTACTTGAAAAATCACAGACATCTGGGGATGACAGAAGGAAAAAAAAAAAATCAGGCTTTTTCCCTCCTCATTCCCCTGTCCCTGTATGGCACAGAGTCCTCCACTCTCAGCTTAATTTGTGTTCAAATTAAGTTCAAATTTCCCTGGACAGACTCATCTGAGAACAAGAAATCTGAGCTCACCTCAGCTGAAAGTTTCACTCTTGCTGAGGCTGCCTAAAATCAAGGCCCTGGATGTCTCTGCACCATCAGGTGACTCCCAGCCACGTTCCCAGATTGGGAAGCTCGTGCAAAGACAGAACCCCAGGGTCATTAGGGCTGGAAAAAACCTCCCCAGGTCATCAACTCCAACCTGTGACTGTTCCAACTACTGAGGTGAAAATGCAGCCCAGGAATCTCCACTGGGGAAGAACCTGCAACATCCTCCAAACAGAAATCAGCTTTCCCTGAGCAATACATTTCATTCAAGAAGATGAAAAGAGTTTTAACTCTTCCCACCAGCTGTCCTTTGAGCCTTTGGGAATGCCTGACCTTCTCCTACGGCAGGGCAGCTGAATTTCTCAGAATATTCTCAGACAGAACCCAGCACCATCACTTCTATGTGCTTACCCACAAAGAAGGCACACTGGCCGTATGTGACATTAAAAAGATTTTCTGTTCAGTTCATTGCCTTTTCCCAGAGAATTACACTGGTGGTTCCCTCAGAAATTTTTTTTTACTGGGGAGTGCTTCAAAATAGTGGCCCTCACGTGTGACACTGGCTCCTAAAAAAGGACACTGTCACACTGTTCAAGTCATATCAAATAAACAAGAGCTGTCACACATCAACCTTTAAATTGTCTGTCAGGAGCAGCAGAGCCTGGGAAGGAAATGTTGCATCCCTACTGCTGTAAGTAACCAAGTAACTGACTGGCTTTCACTGTTATAAATTCACTTTTACAACTTATTAATCACAACAATTTTGATATAGTAGTTTGCAACCACATTTAACAGCTTTTGATATAGTATAATTCGTCCACCTTTGTGGCCAGTGGCTCTGGCCACTGTGTAACTTGTATTCTCAGAATATCACTTATAGGTGATATTTTACTTTGTAGACAATGTGATAAATATATTACAGTTTTGGCTTTTGCAAAATACTAAAATATGTTTTGGACGTTTAACTTTTGCAGAAGTAGTCAAACAATAATGAATGCTTTTGTTTTTGTAACTAACTGACGATAAAAACAGCTCTAGCATATTTATAAAATAACTAATGCCATCTGTATGATTAAATAACATTTTTTAAAAAGATGTGATCAATAACTATCAACTACCAAAACCAAAAAACTGTTGTAAAGAAATGACACACAACCCTCAAGAAAAAAAGAAAAATGCACAATTTCTACACGAGCCAAGAATCAAACCAAGCTAAAGAATTCCCAAAACATGTAAATAAATGCAAGAAGAATGTTTGAATATGTACATATTATAAATATGTACACATAAAATTATACATATTTATTTTACATATACAACATATACGTATTTTATACATATAAAAATTTATATGTATAAAATAATATGTCTATCGATGTATTATTTATTATATACAATATAAGTAATTATATAAATATAATAAAATATATAAATATAAAAATTATGCAAGTAATTATTTATTATATATAATATGAATAATATATTAATAAAGATATTTTACATATATATTATAATATATTATAATAATATATATTATTTTATTAATATATATTTATAATTATACATATTTATAAAGGGTAATATACCCTTTATAAATATATATTCGACCAACACAATAAAAAAGCATACAGAAAAAAACTGTTATAGTCAACTGCGTGCCTCCAATGCTACGCACCCAGCGCTGTCTATTATCCCTTTTATCTCTTTTTACTAAATCTTTAAAACTGTTTAAGAGTGAAGCTCTTTTCTCACACCTAGCAAAACCAGCCCAGGAGCCTCCCTCAGGAAGCAGCTCTGGAACAGAGGGTTAGAGCCACGCAGCCCCAAACCACAGGGAGGAAACGTCGTTTCCCTGCAGGAACTCCTTCCCTGGAAGGACTTCACGCTTCCACAATCCTGCCAGAAGCGCTTGGCAGATTCCATCATTTGAAACTTCAGCATTCAATTTTTTCATTTTATTACCGAATTCCCGGTTTAAAATGTGGGCATGAAAACAGCAACTGTGTTCTGTCTGGAACACAGACAGGAGGGATGGCAGCATCTGTGTCCAGCCCTGGCCCCTCAGTCTGGGAAGGGCCTGGAGCCGCCCGAGCGCGTCCGGAGGAGGCAGCGAGGCTGGAGAGGGGCTGGGACGCAAACCCTGAGAGGAACGAGCTGGGGGAGCTGGGGGTGCTCGGCCTGGAGCGAAGGAGCCTCAGGGGTGACCCCATCACCCCCTGCAGCTCCCTGGAAGGAGGCTGCGCTCAGCTGGGGTCGGGATCTTCCTCCAGGCAGCGCTGGCAGAACCAGAGGGCGCAGCCTCAGGCCGTGCCAAGGGAAAATTAGGCTGGATATCAGGAAAAAGTTTTTTACAGAAAGGGCGATAAAGTGCTGGAATTGTCTGCCCAGGGAGGTGCTGGAGTCACCATCCCTGGGTGTGTTTAAAAAAGACTGGATGTGGCACACGCTGCCAGGCTTTAGCTGAGGTTTTAGGGCTGGGCTGGACTCGATGGTCTTGGAGGTCTCTTCCAACCCAGTGATTCTGGGATTCTGTGAACTGCAGGCTCTGGAACGTGGGACTCTGGAGATTTCTGCTTCATTACCCAGCAGCTCCCTCCGTGCAGGGATGTGTCCAAGTGGGAGATCCACTTGCCACGCTTGACTCTACCCCTAATTTGAGGCAACGCTGCTGTTTGGGCACATTTCAGAGGATATTATGGCAAAAAATAAACATTTCATGCACCATTTCTCTACATCCACAGAGCTTCCTGGAGGATCTGTCACATTTTTCCTCAGGAGAATGTTGATGGTGATGTCCTGCCTGACTTGAGGGATTTAGGGGATAATCCCTGACCAAAATTTTCAAGGTGATGAAACCAGACCTACCAATGTTCTGTGCTTTACAAAGATGCTGGAAATGACTGAAGGCACACACAGGATACCTGAGGGAAGCTTCATTTATTGTTGCCTGCAGAAGCTGCTCCAGCAGCAGCAGTTCTGTGTGGCACCAGTCTGGAATTAAATTAGAACCTGTTACCAGAAAACCCACTCCAATTAGGAGGGGATTGGGTCAAAGGCTGCAATTTGTATTCCTGGCTGAGCTTCCGAGGCTTTCTTCTTGCTCAGGACACAAATATTCCCTTTCTATCAACAGCACCACGATCATTTGGCAGTCACTTAAGTGCAAGTCATCAAAGTCTCCTACCTTACAAATCGAAAATCACCTGGTTTAAATCCTCTCTGTGCTATTTTGAAGAATTCACAGCACTGAAGGTCTAGAGTACAGATCCCACTGAAAAAAAACCTCACTGTCACCCATTTTTCACCATCCTCTGCAGAGTTATTCCCTTGACGTTCACATAAACTTTTGTTTTCCTCAGGATCCACGTGTCTTACTCACAGAATTCCTGTTCTACACGTGCAGCACCACAACATAAATACAATTTAGAGATGCTCCCTGTCCCTTACATTCAAATAGAAGGATCCACCTCCGGCTTTCTCCCTCTATCCTATCTCTGTGACACGATACCATTCAAGAAATTTATTTTTTTTCCCCCAAGCATTTATTCTGGGCCTTATTTTGCAGCTTTGATTCATCACCCTATAACAAATAACATAAAATCCCCCATGGAGAACGCAACTCATGTGATCTCCCTCAGGATTTAAGAAGCAAAATTAATTTTAGTTATTTTTTCCTACTTTTGAAAATGAAATCTAACCATTTAAAGCCTCCTCAGTGCTGAAATAAAATGTTATTTTGGTAATTCTTTAAAATGTGTTCTGTCAACACAACAAGGAAGAGCTTCCACAAAATATTTCAATTTTTGCCTATCATAAACCTTGTTGAACCAATGATGCAGGGAGTTATGGGAACTAAAGGACGAGGAACAAAATACATTTCAATTTTCTCAAATAAAGAAATCAGAGTACAAACTTCTTTATCGACTTAGTCCTATAAATGTATGAAAGGGCTGCCTTGAAACATTGCAAAATTACTTCATAAGATTAAATTTTATCATAGAAAAGACTAGAGGAAGATACTGCCTTTCAGAAATCTCCTCCTTAAGTTCTTAAAACTCTCAACTACAAATACACTTCCATACCTATACCCAAGCACATTCTAAACCCTTCTGGACAGGTGTATTTGTCAAAACCACAATATCTAAAATTAAAATAAATATTTCTGTTCTGGAAGCAAAGTTATGAAGTACGTGGAGAAGAAAGAAGAAATTACTCCAGAAAATTTAGGCAGGATTGTTAAATTCCTACATTATGGAAATTATACTTTCAGTTAGATCCCGTAGTTTTGACTTGATTACTTAAGAGCCTGTTTAAAACAATTATAAATTGACAGAAATAACAAATGTGGAAAACTTTTACTTTTTTACAAATAAACATTTAGAAATAAAATATTTTTATAAATATATAGGAAAATTCCAAAATCTATTTTTTTATCCTTAAAACCACAGAGAGCCCTCCACAAAAATTCTGTGAGTCAACATTCAAAGAAAACACAAACAAATGAGTCGTGAAGCAGCAGTAGGAATATTGCAGAGAAAATATTATAAAGCACTTTATGGCCAATGCTATTTCTGGCCTTCATTTATGAGCCCACTTCCACCTACAGCTGCTTAAAAAGAAGGTTTTGAACTATCTGTAGTTAGATGGGGGAAAAAGAGGAACGGGTAAGGCAAGGGGATTTTGATTTCAGAAACAAAGCAAAAAATGCCAAGGACAGGACAAGGATCAGAACATTTGTCATGGATTCACACAAGGTGTGTAAGACCAACAAACAGCAGCCTGGACCTCTGAATAATCAGATAAAGGCCATGGGTATAGCAAGAGCAAATTAAACACAAATTAATCCTAATTTCTTGCAGGTAGTGATAAAATTTGGAGTTGACAGAGGCGAACAAGCAGAAGGGATTTTCTGTTCCACTGTGGGTCGTACTCACCAACTGTGGTCTGGCAGAGGACAAGCAGCCCAGAGAAAAGGGGAAATTTAAGGGAACAGGTTCCAGGCAGCAGATTTTGACAAAAGCCCAGCCGTTCTACACCCCTGATTATGGAGTGGCTGAATCCGAAGGAGAAAACCCCGGAGCACAAGCAAAGAAAGTGCCCTGAGAATTCCTTGGTTCTGCTTGAAACACAAACCTCCCGTGAGAGCGTCTGTCCCACAGCTGGGGCTCCAAGCCAGGCTGGGTGAAGGCAGAGAGGACACAAAAAACCAGCTCCCGTTTTCTGAAACCAAACCCAGCCGAGATCACTGGCCAGCAATCACACACATCCCATCAACACCAGCAGCGTTTCCACCCTCCAGAACGTGTTCACACAGAAAAAAAAACCAAAAAAAACCAAAAACCAAAATGTGAAAGGTGCTGGGAAGAGCTGAACCACTCTGAACTGCGGTGCACACATCCCAGGAATCACCTACTGAGGGAAAACCACACCTAGGGATCAGATTCCTCTTGGAATGAGGTGGGGATGAGCCGCTGAGCTGAGATGGGGAGATGGCAAACGTGTTTTGAAACCTGAAAAGCAGAACGAGGCACCTCAGCTCTACCAGAATGCATAAAACTGCAAGCACAGAGTAGGCAAAACCAGAACCTTCTGCCTTGCTGCACCTTCCCTGGGTGACCTTAATATGCAAAGACCTTCAGAAAGACTGGAGCACACAGCAGATTGAAAACGAAACAATTTGTGATTTAAAAAAAAAAAAAAAAAAAAAAAAAAAAAAAAAAGGTATTTCATAATACACAACCCTAAAGAAGCTTTTTTAATAAGTATGCGGTCGAAGGCTGTACAGACAGCCAAAACTTGATTTTTTTTGTTTTTTTTTTTTAGTTTGGTGTTTAACTTTGTTAAATAGAGGAAGAAAACACCCTAGTTTGCTGGAGGGCAGCTCAGCTGTGTCCCCCAGCCCTGTGCTGGAGGTGCCAGCCAGCCAGGATGGAGGAGCATTCCCAGCAGGCTGCTCCACAAAACTGCCTGGCATCTCCTCTGAGCAGCCCCCAGCAGGGAGCCTGGAGCACTGTGGGACTGAAAATACCCCAATTTTATCTCCAACCAAATTCATCTGAGAAGTCTCCCATGCCAGCATCCATCAGATAAACACAGGCATAAAAAACTCATCTGGATCATCTCGCAGCACAAGAAAAATGCAAAAGGAATTAGAGCACAGTTGGACTCTTGGTGTTATTTTTTTTATATTTTACTCGTCTCTGATCTAATCCTTTTTAATCTAAATTTAGCTCAGGCTTTCCTTGTATAGTAACTATCACTGTAAAAAAAAAAAATAAAAAATCCCTATTTCCAAGAAGGTTTTGCTGGATATTAGATAAATGCAGATGTAGCCAAGTAACAAAGAGAACTTGGTTCTGGATCCAGTGAATGCAACCCCCATATTCACATTTCTTTTTTTAACACCGTTTGCCGTTTGAAGGTATTTTTGTAAAGAAGTGGATGAAGTGCGTGCTCAAAACACTGGAAGAATGAGGATTTTAATAAAAAAAGCTATAAGCACTCTGCTTGTAGAAAGCCTTCCTGACATGACTTAGAGAACAGTTAAATAAAAGGAAAATTTACATCCAAAATGTTGGAAAATCTTGGGTTACCACAGTTTATGAGCCATGGCTAAAGTGCACGTGAAACATCTGGCAGAAGAGATGTGATATAAAAGAGGGAGAGAGGANGGAAGGGAAGGGAAGGGAAGGGAAGGGACATCCACACTCCAGCCCTTAGGAGTTGTCACTCACTCGCTGGGATTTTGGGTTCCAAATCCCACACATTCCACCTCACTTGGTTCATGCTCACAATATTTCACTGCTTAGCTTGGCAAAGCATCAAAACTGAACATTTTCACCCCTCTTAACCTCTGCTGTTGGCACACACCAGTTTATTAAGCTCAGGCCTCACAGTAAATTCCCATTTTCCCTCCAAACCAATATAATTCTGTTGTCATCAACACCCCCCGTTACAGCCCCAGCCAAATGGAGAATATTCCCTTTTTCCTCACAGGGAAAGGGCTGTAGTTTTTATCCCGTTATTCCCCAATTCCTAGTGAAAGATAATTCACCAATGAATAATTTTATCTGTTCTGATGACCACTGGATGCTGAAACCTTCTAACAGTGCGTTAGAGAAATAACAGGACATTTGGTAGGATCCTAATATTCCAATTACCTGAGCTCCCAAACACTCCTACAAGAACTCCTCTGTCCATGCCATGTTGGAATAAAAACCAGAGGAGTGTGGAAGAACCTGCAGACATCCTGAATGAACAGGATCTGCTCAGTGACTGATGTGGACTCTGTGAAATAAGAAAATTCCCATTTCTCTCCCATATACTTCCCTTTTCCTTCCATCCTCCTCCCCCAGACTGGACTAAAACTCTTCAGAGTGAATGGTTTCTCTGTCCCTTTTACTCTCTGGTTTCTGGTGAGTCAATCAGCACTAAGTGTGCAATGTTTCACAGCTCTTCTTTCAGACACCCCAAAAAGGCATTTCTGTACCTCTCCTTGTCTACTCCTATTTCTGTATAAAACATAAGGGAAATAAACCCCATAAATCGCTATTTCTGCAACCCACAGCTGAAAAAAAGTTTTTTTCCTAGTATAAAGCAAGCCAAAATTGGAGTTTCTAATTGAAATGAGACGGATTTCTTCTAATTTATTGCTTTTTACCAATCAGGAAGCCACTATCAGGATTATTTCAACAAGAAAATATTTTTTTTATGGAAAGGCTTAAGTTCCGACATTTCTAGTTTTAATAATTGGTACTAATTAAATAAACTGTAGCAACAAGAAGTTATACTTTATCAATCTCAAACATGAAATCAAACAAATAAAAAACCCAAGTAGCTAAAAACAAAAACAAAAGAAATAAAAATTACTGATATCAGCAAAAATTGGAAATGCGTAAGGAAAATACTGGGAATAGAAATAAATATAATACAAACAGAAAACTTCTTTTTTATTGTCCCCAAAAGCCAAACATTAAATTACAAACCTTGTCTAGAATAGAAATTAAAAACCAAATTTGCCCCATCCCTGGAAGTGTCCAAGGCCAGGCTGGAGCAGCCTGGGACAGTGGAAGGCGTCCCTGCCCACGGCACTGGACGGGTTTTAAGGTCCCTTCCAACCCAAACCATTCTATAATTTCATAATTCCATAATTCTAAGTCTAAACTTAAAGACACACTAAAGAGTGGCAGCACAATGCTGATATAAAGATGGAAATATTAAGATAGAAACAAGACATGCAAACCAGCTGCAGTCCCAGCACTGACCTGAATTTCCAACACCTTCACACTCAGAGCTCTCTGGTGCTAAATATCCACTCACAGCTGCTCTCCAAAACCTTGGCAAAGGTGATTGTTCTGTTTTTCCAACAGATGGGTACTTTAACATTCCACAAGCACCGCTCCTTGCTAACCTGCCATGGTCTGCTAACCTTAAATGATTCTGTATCCCACGAATTCTTCATGACATCAACCACCACAGCAGAGCTGCAATGTGCATTAAAGCAGGTGGCCACCAGCAATTCCTTTCATCTCCCACATCTGGCACCACTCTCCACACAGAGTTTATACATTATCTGTTGCTAATAAATCATAAAATCATAGAATCATGGAATGGTTTGGGTTGGAAGGGGCCTTCAAGATCATCTGAACTCTGAAGTTTTTCTACTGTCACTTAACAGATGCAATTTAGTGAATATTTTTTTATTCAAAAAGTACAAGGTAATACGTAGTAAACTGCATTTTTAAAAGCAGGAAATATAAGTAATCTGTGGGGTTCAGATTAGGTATTTAAATATTATTATAACTGTAGGAAAGACCAAAAGGATGATTAAAAATAAACCAGCAGAGCAGGACATCAGCATTTGCAGATTCCATTATGAGCACAAGCAAAGTTATTATTTAGTGTCAACAAAATAAAGGTGCTCCCCTTTCCTCACACTTCCCAATTCCCAATTAAAACAAAACAATTAGCAATGGAACCATCATGTGCTTAACTGGAATTCTTACCAGTCTTTAACTTCAGAAAAATTCAACCTCAACACTGAGCTAATTAAATTTCAGTTGACAATCTGCCAAATGAACAGGGGAGTCTTGGGCTTTTGGTCATTAATTGTTTGGTAAGTGCTTTAACAATGACTGTTCCCCCATTAAACTGCCATCCCGTTTATTTTACATTAAACTTGGAGTATTTGCTTAAGAATAATCAGCAAAAATTTGTTTCCCTTGAATTTTTACTTCCTCCTTCCTGAGTCTAAGCTCCATCTCCCTACTTTTCTTCTTGTCCAGTTTTCTCTCTTCATCGTCCTCAGTGGATGAGCAGCCTGATCTGATGATCCATTTGAACATAAATCCAATTAAAAATGTCCATGGGACACTTTATAGCTGCATCCCACAACTCCTTAATGCAACAAGCCACGAGAGCTTTGTGTTTGCAAAAAATCCTGTAAAACACTTTCGGGTTTTTTCTCTTTTTTTTTTTTTTTTTTGATGTAAGATAATATCATCAGTAAAAACAGTGCAAAAATAGTGTCAGTTCAAGTTTACGAAAAAACTCTGGACGGTCATCTACATTTAACAGTTCAGCAACAAGAACAATGCCAGTAAATTTCTGGAGAGCAACATGAGGTACAGGATTTTATAGCAATCCTGGGGATCACAAAGCTGCAGTGGGGGAACCTCACTTTTTTTACACACCATTCTCCAGGCCATGACATTTCAGGCTAAATGATATGAGGTGTGATAAATGCAAGCCCTCGTTTGAATACAAACAGATTCTTAAAATATTTTAACTAGGACTATAAGTGAAAATAAATTAGGCCAGTGGGATTTAGGGTAAGAATTCAGATTCTGTGGGATTTTCTAAGTTTACTGCTTAAGTTAGAAATTACACAAGTTTTCAAAGCTTTTGGCTCTGGAAACAAGCACTTCAAATTAATTCTGAAATTAAATAACTCTCTTCTGACTGGCAGCATAAGAATAAACAAAAAATCAGTGTATTTATTCTTAACCACAACAGAACAGGTGCTGTGTGGACTTCCCCAAGCAGCCATGCTTCGTTTCCCAGGTCCTACTTTGCATACACAGGAAATCCAACTTCTTTTTCTTCCTTTTTCTTTTTTTTTCCTAACAAGGGCAAAGAGATGGAGTCGGGCAAAACGGAAAACTGTGATCTAACTTTCGAGTTTCTAACAAATTCAATCATGCTCTTCTCACTGAAATCTCCAGCAAACCATTCAGAATTTTTGCAATTGTTATTTGGTTGTATTTCAGCCTCTGGATCTTTCATAGAAGCCCAGAATGGTTTGGGTTGGAAGGACCTCAAAGCCCATCCAGTGCCACCCCTGCCATGGCAGGGACACCTCCCACTGTGCCAGGCTGCTCCCAGCCCCAGTGTCCAGCCTGGCCTTGGGCACTGCCAGGGATCCAGGGGCAGCCCCAGCTGCTCTGGCAATTCCAGCCCAGCCCCTGCCCACCCTGCCAGGGAAGAACAATTCCTGCCCAAAATCCCATCCAGCCCTGCCCTCCTTCAGTTTAAGGCCATTCACCCTTGTCCTGTCACTCCATCCCTTGTGAAAAGTCCCTCTCCAAAAGCCCCTGTCCACACTGTGGGCAGCAATCTGTTAATCAAACACATCATCAAATCACTTGGTTGCCTAACTATTATTCTGTTTTATGTGAATGAAACACTGTCGATACATTCCTTTATTAGTCTGATGATTAGAACAATTCTAATGAAGAGGTTTGGGAGAAAAATGCAAACCCAGGGTTTGTCCAAGGTTCAAGCTACTCTGTGAGGTTAATTAGGGAGTGGGGAAGTTGATTCATCTGATCCTATTAATAGTGGGCAGGCCCTGGCCCAGGGTGCCCAGAGCAGCTGGGGCTGCCCCTGGATCCCTGGCAGTGCCCAAGGCCAGGCTGGACACTGGGGCTGGAGCAGCCTGGCACAGTGGGAGGTGTCCCTGCCATGGCAGGGGTGGCACTGGATGGGCTTTAAGGTCCTCCCCAACCCAAACCATTCCATGACTCTGTGATTAATAACATTCCAAGTTTTTCTATGCTGTGCCCTCCTATTTTTAAGTCCACACTGTCCTAGACTGATTTATGACTAACTTTTAGGTTTTGGAATTATTTTTAGAAGCGTATTATTTTATTTAAGAATATATCCTGATCTGAGTTCATGCAAAAAGGCAAGGTTGGCTATTTGATGAACACAAGGATATCTTTCTTAATGTAGTATAAATATTAATCCCTGAGTACTTCTGGGCAGTTTAAGCTTAGGCAGCATTTCCTTTTCCTAAATATAAGTTACAATTCAAGAGCAAAATTGACAGCCATCGAATGAGCAAACCAACAGCAATAATATAAACATAATACACTGCATTTAATATTACTTATAACAAGATATCATATTTATTATGGCATATTTTGTTCTGCTACATGTATCATATGCTTCAAGCTAATCCTCCTCTTCAAAAAGCTGCGATCATTTGAAACTTCAGCATTCAATTTTTTCACTTTATTACCAAATTCCTGGTTTAAAATGTGGGCATGAAAACAGCACTGTGTAAAACAAACCAGCAAAATGTGACTGAAACCCTGCCATGACCATTCCTTCACTCTTGTTTTAACTGCGCAGCCTTACAGGGTTTCCTCTCAGATTTAAGGAACAATTCCCCTCAGATTTAAGGAATGATTTCCCCTCAGACTTAGGAATGATTCCACTCAGATTTAAGAAATTATTCACCTCAGATTTAAGGAACACTTTCCCTCAGACTGAAAGATTCCTCTCCAATTTAAGGAATTATTCCCCTCAGATTTAAGGATCGATTTTCCTCAGATTTAAGGAAGATTCCCCTCAATTAAAGAACAAT